>JAWQEG010001555.1:0-5000 GCA_033782935.1 Petrolisthes cinctipes
GTTACAGTAGTTTTCAGATATATAATTACCCACAATACAAGGCTACTTTAAGGGGGTTGTTGTTGTTGTAGTTCCCCCAGACTGTCTGGCCGAGCAGTCCCGAGTCTGGTTGACCGAAGCCGCGCAGATGCTCGGACCCCCAAATGGGAGTCAGCCTGGTCAGGGTGATAGTGAGATCTGTTTCTTCAACGGCAGCAGACGAGGGGACTGCTGTGCTCACGGGCATGTAGTAGGTCCAACAAGCCCACCGTCTGTAGTTAGTCTTCCTTGTTGTGCCACCCAATCAGGCGATTTCGTCGGCTACCCAGAAGGAATGAGAGATAGTAAGAGAGACAGACAGAACAGGCCAGGGTGTGGTAGAGGATGCCAGATTCCTCATTTCTGGATAGAACCAGCCCTCACCAGTGTGTTGCTGGGCTCCAGATTTACCAACACTGCGCTTCCCCCCATAATTAAGAGGGGTAATACAGTTTTGGTACACTCGCAATCCAAAATTTGTATCCAGGTCTTGTTTACGTTTCGAATCATTTGACATACTAGTGAACCAATTACAACGCTTATCCTATTTCATATTTGCTTGAGCTCGCTTAATTAATACTCGATCAGGCTATTCGAAGCAAGCCTTGATACATATTATTTTGGATTGCGTGTGTACATACATTTAGAGGCCTTGATTCCTCCAAAGTATGCCAGGAAACAGGACCAAATAGACAATAACTATAATGGTAGCCTGATGCCTGGGATAGCTTGGAGAATTGAAGTTGAGCAATAATTTCACTGAAGGCAACTGTATCACGTAATAATACTTCATTCATTTCAGTCGATTTCATAGTATTCCAATATGCTTCATAGGGAAGACAACTTGTGTATTTCCTCCTCTCTCTTTTTCCTCCGGTAACCTTTTTTTTTTTTTATTATTTCATTATTATTATTTATCTATTTTTTTTTCTTCTTTTTCGTACACTCTCTGAAGGAAAATATAATATGATACCCAGATAACGTTAGCTGTATTGAAACGCGTAGGGCATAATTTTCTACAACAGCGGCAGTCTGGGTATCGTGTTAAAGGGGGGAAATATGACCACCGACATTTTTGGACGTAAAATAGTATGAGATGGAGGCCACGAAGAAAGCATGGAAGGAAGGAGCAAGGAAGGAAGGTAGGAATGGATGTATGAATGAAGGAAGAAAGGAATGGATATATGAATGAAGGAAGAAAGCAAGGTAGGGAAGGAAGGAAGGAATGGGTATATGAATGTAGGAAGAAAGGAAGGAAGGAAGGAAGGAATGGATATATGAATGAAGGAAGAAAGGAAGGAAGCAAGGAATGGATATATGAATGAAGGAAGAAAGGAAGG
The DNA here is from genome assembly GCA_033782935.1 of Petrolisthes cinctipes. Lineage (NCBI taxonomy): Eukaryota > Metazoa > Arthropoda > Malacostraca > Decapoda > Porcellanidae > Petrolisthes > Petrolisthes cinctipes. Next base: position 1,359 of record JAWQEG010001555.1, read on the forward strand.
AGAAATGGATATATGATTGAATGAAGAAAGGAAGGGAAGGAAGGAATGGATATATGAATGAAGGAAGAAAGGAAGGAAGGAAGGGAATAGATATAGGAATGAAGAAGGAAGAAAGGAAGGAGAAATGGATGTATAAATGAATGAAGGGAAGCAAGGAAGGAATGGATATATGAATGAAGCAAGGAAGGAAGGAAGGAAGGAATGGATATATGAATGAGGGAAGGAAGGAAGGAAGGAAGGAAGGAATGGATATATGAATGAGGGAAGAAAGGAAGGAAGCAAGGAAGGAATGGATATATGAGTGGAGGAAGGAAGGAAGGAAGGAATGGATATATGAATGAATGGAGGAAGAAAGGAAGAAAGGAAGGAATGGATATATGAATGAATGGAGGAAGAAAGGAAGGAATGGATATACGAAGAAAGCATGGAAGGAAGGAAGAAAGGAAGGAAGGAATGGATATATGATTGAATGAAGAAAGAAAGGAAGGAAGGAATGGATATATGAATGAAGGAAGTAAGCAAGGAAGGAAGGAATGGATATATGAATGAAGGAAGAAAGCAAGGAAAAATGATGTATGAATGAAGGAAGAAAGGAATGGATATATGGATGTATGAGTGAATGAAGGAAGAAAGGAATGGATATATGAATGAATGAAGGAAGAAAGGAAGGAAGGAATGGATATATGAATGAATGAAGCAAGGAAGGAAGGAAGGAATGGATATATGAATGAAGGAAGAAAGGAAGGAAGGAAGGAATGGATATGTGAATGAAGGAAGAAAGCAAGGAAGGAAGGAATGGATGTATGAATGAATGAAGGAAGGAAGGAAGGAATGGATACATGAATGAAGGAAGAAAGGAAGGAAGCAAGCAAGGAAGGAATGGATATATGAATGAATGAAGGAAGAAAGGAAGGAAGGAATGGATATATGAATGAAGGAAGTAAGCAAGGAAGGAAGGAATGGATATATGAATGAAGGAAGAAAGGAAGGAAGGAAGGAATGGATATATGAATGAATGAAGGAAGAAAGGAAGCAAGGAAGGAATGGATATATGAATGAAGTAAGAAAGGAAGGAAGGAAGGAATGGATATATGAATAAAGGAATGAAGGAAGGAAGGAATGGATATATGAATGAAGCAAGGAAGGAAGGAAGGAATGATATATGAATGAAGGAAGGAAGCAAGGAAGGAAGGAAGGAATGGATGTATGATGAATGAAGGAAGGAAGGAGAAATGGATGTATGAATGAATGAAGGAAGGAAGGATGAAAGAAATAAAGAAATGGATGTATGAATGAAGAAAGCAGGAAGGAGAAATGGATGTATGAATGAATGGAGGAAGAAAGGAAGGAATGGATATATGATTGAATGAAGAAAGGAAGGAAGGAAGGAATGGATACATGAATGAAGGAAGAAAGCAAGGTAGGAAGGAAGGAATGGATATATGAATGAAGGAAGAAAGGGATGGGTATATGAAGAAAGCATGGAAGGAAGGAAGGAAGGAAGGAAGGAATGGATATATGAGTGAAGGAAGAAAGCAAGGTAGGAATGAATGAATGGATATATGAATGAATGAAGCAAGGAAGGAGAAATGGAGGCCACGAAGAAAGCATGGAAGGAAGCAAGGAAGGAATGGATATATGAATGAAGGAAGAAAGGAAGGAAGAAAGGAATGGATATATGAATGAAGGAAGAAAGGAAGGAGAAATGGATATATGATTAAATGAAGAAAGGAAGGAAGGAAGGAATGGATATATGAATGAAGGAAGGAAGGAAGGAAGGAAGGAAGGAATGGATGTATGAATGAAGGAAAAAAGGAAGGAAGGAAGGAATGGATATATGAATGAATGAAGGAAGAAAGGAAGGAAGGAAGGAATGGATATATAAATGAATGAATGAAGGAAGGAAGGAAGAGAGAAATGGATGTATGAATGAATGAATGAAGGAAGGAAGAAATGGATGTATGAATGAATGAATGAAGGTAGGAAGAAATGGATGTATGAATGAATGAATGAAGGAAGGAAGGAAGGAAGGAAGAAATGGATGTATGAATGAATGAATGAAGGAAGGAAGGAAGGAAGAAATGGATGTATGAATGAATGAATGAATGAAGGAAGGAAGAGAGAAATGGATGTATGAAAGAATGAATGGAGGAAGGAAGAAATGGATGTATGATTGAATGAAGGAAGGAAGGAAGGAAGAGAGAAATGGATGTATGAATGAATGGAGGAAGAGAGAAATGGATGTATGTATGAATGAATGAATGAAGGAAGGAAGGATAAAAACAAACACAAGGACTATTTTTGTTCTATCATTTATCACGTGGTATATAAACGTACAAAATGGTGTTGGTGAGAGAGAGCTATGAAGTGACAGTATAAAGAGTATTTTTTTTTTAATAGATATATATATATATAGTTTTTTGCAGGTTATATACAGTACAGTATGTAATTATATAGCTCTCTCATGCACGGTGAACTAATCATACTTTTATACATATGAGTAATACCATAAGACAGTAAGTTCTACAATAAAATAAGTTCTACAGTAAAATCCTCTAAATTCCCATGAACCAAGCATACTTTTTTTTTTTTTTTTTTTTTTTCAGGGGGTAGATAGTATTATAGTGTTGGTAAATCTGGAGCAACTTGATTCTTCTCAACTATTACAAGCAACAGGCCACCACCATTATTGTTGTTGTTGCTGTTGTTGTTGTTGTTGTTGTTCATCTGGTCTTGTTTATACAGTGTCAAGTCGCTCCAATGTACTAAGAGTGTACTATCTCCTTAATTAAACTTCCCACACTTGAGTGATGGATACAAAAAGCTGAATACTTTATCTTATTTGGATGCTCCGTCTGAGATGAAAAGGGAAAATATATATATATATATATATATATATATATATATATATATATATATATATATATATATATATATATATATATAATATATATATATATATATATATATATATATATATATATATATATATATATTATTTTGCTGGTGAATTGACAGCTCTCTGATTCCTCCAAACTATCCTACACCTGTTTTTAATATCTACCTTCATTTCCCGGCACGTGTCTACCATAAGATTGAATGTGCTTTGAGTTACAACCTTCATTTCCAGTCAGGTTAGATTTTACAGCAGCAAGTGGCCTTCCCATCCTGGTGGTAAAATTGAATCGTATATAAAAGGGAAGGTCACATTTCTCTTTTTTTTTTTTTTTTTTTTTTTTTTTAATGCAGGGGATAGGGTAATATACTTTGGGTACATTGGAGTTCCTTGATTCCTCCAGAGTATGACAGGAAACACGACCAGATGAGCCAAAATATTTTTAATGGTCGACTGTTGCTTGGAATAGACTGGAGGAATCGGTGGCTCCAGATTTACCAACACTGTTCTACCCCATTAATTAATTAAGAGATCTAGTATTGATTAAGGAGGCAGTAATATTTTGGTGGTAAGTCTGGAGCAATTGATTCCTCCAAATGATTCCAACAAGCAACAACAGGTCACATTATTTATTTTGTGATAATTTGGTCCTGTTTCCTAGGCCTAATATTATTATCATTGGAGGAATCAGTTCTTTCTAATATAGTCAGAAAATTGGAGGTAAATGATCACTTCAAATATTGCCA
>JAWQEG010001555.1:10000-41373 GCA_033782935.1 Petrolisthes cinctipes
GAAGAGAGTTCACCTGACAGTTGAAGTGTTGTGTTGTGTTGTGTTGTGTTGACCTGTCCACACCCTTGTCATGCACACCCTCTCATTTCTTATTTCTGTGTGTGTGTGTGTGTGTGTGTAGGAAAAGTAAAGAAAAGTAATATTTTTGGATAAACTCTCTATTCACGTCTCGAATCCTTGTCTCTTGCGGTGTGTGCACGACTCGACTGTATGTTAGTTTGTCACTGGAAAATGTGTGCATGTATAACCTACAGTATATGTATATCTGTAGTGCTTCTGTGTCTATGATCGTCTGTCTGTTCAGGACTTAGCCAGTATCTTTATGTCTTTATTTATTTATATATGTCTATGTATCCCTCCAGCCATCAATATCAGTCTATCTATAAATCTATCTATTTACATCACCCCTCCGCATTTCTCTCTCTCTCTCTCTCCCCCCCCCCCCCCTCTCTCTCTCTCTCTCTCTCTCACACACACACTTTCCCACCAGTTTGGCTGACAAGGGAGGACTTGTGACTTTCCAATTCTGAACTCTAATGGAGGTTTAAAGTGCGCCCGGTTCCAAGTTTAGGATTTGATTTGTTTCCTGGACTGGTTGAGGTGGAGGGACGTGAAAAGAGTGTGAGGGTCGGGGTGTGAACTCTGGACAGCAGCAGGTTTCATACAAGTTGCATGATAGGCTGCATGTCACCTTCTGTCACACACTCACACACAGGTTTGGATACGCACACACTCGTGAACACACACACACACACATAAACACACACACTTCAGCACACACACACTTCAGCACACACACACTTCAGCACACACACACACACACACACACACACACTTCAGCACACACACACACACTTCAGCACACACACACACACATCAGCACACACACACACACACATCAGCACTCACACACACATTTTCTCTCCCTCTCTTCCCCTATAGTATATACGTTCTCTTACTATCTCACTTCTCTCCCCTTCCCTTCACTCACACTTTCACATTTTTTCCTCTCCACTCCCCATCTGTGATCACTTCTGCCACCACCACCACCAACACGGCCTGGCCCTCACCTCAACCACACCTCTTGTAGTGTAAGATATAGTAAAAGTCTTTCTCTCCTTTACAATCTCTGTCCATATTTGTATTTCTCTCTAAAATTATTGGTATGCATCCTATTTTTTTTCACTGTTGTCAAAAGCTTAAAACGTCTGTGCTGTATGTCAAAGAGATTTATATATAATTTTTCATGTAGACCTTGTACGTAACATGATTGTAGCTCTTCCTTAGTGTTATCCAAGCTAGATTTTTAGGAACAGTATAGCTCTCGTCGCTCCTTCAGAATCACAGTGTATATATTATTCCCTGTTATTTACTCACATAATCCATATAGATGCAGCCCTTGTCTAGTCACAGTCTTTAGGTACCCATTTTGTATAATATTCAACTGAGTGTATTTTATTTCCTGTTGTTTATTCAGATAGCCCATATATTATGTAGTCCTTGTCTATTTACAGTCTATAGGTAGGTACCCAAGTTGTCTATTCAGAGCTTGTGTGCAGCCTTCGTCGTGTTTCCAAAGTCTTCTGGTTATGTATCGACTGTTTGTATGTAAGTTTTAACATTATTACGATTCTACTTTGAGGGAATAGTTCACTGTTGGTAAATCTTGAGCAACTGATTCCTCCAGACTAACCCAAGCGACATGCCACCATTATATTTGGTATTCTGGTCCTGTTTCGTGGCATATTTTGGAGGAATCAAGGCACTCCAATGTACCAAAAGTATTCTCCTCCACCTTAAATCATCACAGTGTCCAACTGAGGCAACCATTTAATTCCACAACTGGGCAGAGGCAGCGCTAAAAGCAAACCTAATATCATCAGTACATTGTTTCTCAGTCAATGCATGTGTCACCCGATGCTTGTTCAAATATACTTTTTTATATAATGCTTTGTTGTTACACTTTATTATTATTATTATTATACTTCACGATATTAAAATATGCTTTAACTTCACTTTTATAATATATAATATACTTTATACTATACGTCCACTGTACAGTAGTTCACTTATTAATGCTGACCTTTTTAGTACTTTACATTCATACAGTACTTTTGTAGGTTAAGTGTAAAGTAGTAATTTTTTTGTAATATATATTCTGTATATATATGATGAGCTGTGTCCATCGTTTACAGAACCATCACAACTTACAGAACCATATATATATTATGGTTCTGTAAGTTGTGATGGTTCTCTAAATGATGGACACAACTCATCATGCCCCGGGAATAAAAAAACAAACAATTTTCTAGTATCCATCGTCAGAATGTTTCACACGAGAATTGCACTCAGAGTATTTTTTTACTTAGTGTACACGCTTGTCTAAAACACACCTTCATTTCCCCCCCCATACTGCAAGGTCCGGTGTTGTCAAAAGCGATAAGGTGAGAGAACCTCTGTTTGGTCCATTGAAGGCTACTGATTCCTCTAAACTATTCCAGGAAAAAGAAATAATCTCAATAATGTTTCGTGGCATAATTTGGATGATATCAGTAACCTTCCAGTTTACTACAAAGAGGTTTACCCATTATTTAGTTCACAATTCTGTTTTTGTCACAATGCTTGTAATTGGGGTGGGGTAGGTCATAGTAGTAGTAGTAGTAGCGCCCTCCTCTGACCTCAGCACGAGCTACATGACCTTCGTGGTATTGGTGGGCCGGAGTTCATATTTCTATTTTCACTTTCTTTCTTTTTTATCCATGAAGGGGAAAGTATAGTAGAATATTGGTAAATTTGGAGCAACTGATTCCTTCAAACTATTCCAAGCAACAGGCTACCATTAATTTTGTTAATCTGGTCCTGTTTCCTGGCCTATTTTGGTGCTTTAGTTTACCAACACTGTCCTACCCCTTCTTGTTACCAATAAAGGATTCACTCAACTGATTCGGTGGTTCTAAGGTTTGGTTCACTTTACTGATTAGGTGGTCCTAAGGTTTGGTTCACTCAACTGATTCGGTGGTTCTGAGGTTTGGTTCACTCAACTGATTCGGTGGTTCTTCAGTGCAATACTGTAAGGTTTGGTTCACTCAACTGATTCGGTGGTTCTACAGTGCAGTACTGTAAGGTTTGGTTCACTCAACTGATTCGGTGGTTCTTAGGTTTGGTTCTCTCCAGTTTGTTTCCTTAAGTTTGGATTCACTCATGTGTTTGTTTTCCCTCACACTATGGTCTTTGATGTTTGGGTCAGTCTGTTGTTTACCTTCAGTGAGGCTTGGTGGTGGGTTGGCCTCTCCCCCTCCTCCTCCACCACCAACACCAACGCCTCCTCCTGTTCCTCCTCCTCCTGCTGCTGTTATGGTCATCTTACGGAGGGCGAGGGAAGGTGAGGTGGTGGGGGCGGCCTCGGGAAGGTTTCTAAGGAGATCCATCACCTCCAGGAAATCCGTCACCAAGGGCCTGATGTTCCCTTCGTCATGTGGCTCCTCCCGAAGACCTGAGTATATATCAAAGAAAGGAAAAGGGGAAAGATGAATTGATTAGCAAGTTTGGTTTCACATGCAGGGATACATTTCCTTCCCACATTCAACATCCACATGTCACATTCACTCCCAAAAAACCGGACGCGGAAGAAGGGAAAAGATGCCTATTTTATATAAAGTTTAGTAGTTTGAATTTCGATTGTACACTCGTAATCCAGAATTTGTAGCCAAGTTTGTTGAAGTTTAGAATCACTTGACATACTAGTGAACCAATTACAATGCTTATCCTGTTTCATATTTGCTGGAGCTCACTTAATATTCGATCAGGCTATTCGAAGCAAGCCTGGATACATATTTTGGATTGCGAGTGGACAATCTATAAAGGACAACATTACACAGTTCTCCTTAGCTTGTGTAGTAATAGGGATAGATGCTACCAGTAAAATTATTATTATTATTATTATTATTATTATTATTATTATTATTATTATTATTATTATTAAAGGGAGAACCTCTTTTGGATAAACTGAAGGGCTACTGAATCCTCCAAACTATCTCACAAAACAGAACCCCTATTATTGACAATGGGGTGATTTGTTTCTTGGTATAAGTTTGGAAGGTTCAGTAGCACTCCAATGTACCAAAAAGATGTGTTCTTGCTCTAACACAAAATATCTCTTGGCAATGTAATAATGTTGTAGTTTGCATTACATTTTATCGATTTTATTCAACTGGAAGGGAATCATATACAACTCTCAATGCTGACATGTCAAGTAATTCGCTCCTCACGTCTTATCTAAAATATTTCAGTTAAAACCAGTCATTATTTTGTGGTAATGGAAAACTCTACTTTTTACAGTTATAAAAAAATAATAACAATAATACTGACAAAAATGCATATGGAGTAAATTGAGCATAAGTCTGTACATGACGTTGTTGTAATAATATTATCAATTCGAGTGATTTAGCTTCATTTCTAAAGCTCTCGGTGCACTCCATAAATTAAAGCAAACAAATGGGTGGAAGGGTAGCAAGCGTTTCCAAATAGGTTCGGGGATTACTGAGAATAAATGTGTACGTGATATATCTGACATCCTCGTATAAAGCAAGCAAGTGGTTTCCCCTCTCTCTCTCTGTCTGTCTGTCAGTTTGTATGTCTCTATCACACACACACACACACAGACACACACACACACACACAGACAGACACACACACACACACACACACACACACACACGCAGCACAAGCCAGGTGTACAGCCGCGGCAAATAGTCCTTAATTAACCAGGGTGTAAGGGGAAATCTGTTCAAGGACTATGTGCCGCGACTGTACATGAGCAGTAACTCACAAATAAAATAAAGAGGAGAAGAATATTATTGAGGCCTGTGTTGGTTGTCAGATTATTATTCCCACTGAGGGATTGCCAGGACAGGGAGCAGTGGTACAGGGTTGGTAAATCTGGAGCAACTCATTTCTCCAAACAATTCCAAGCAATAACCCACTTTTTTTTTTTTTTTTTTTTTTGTAAACCTATAGTCCTGTTTTCTGGCATACTCTGGAGGAATCAAGGCGCCCGAATGTACCACAAATTTATGACACCCCTAAGTTTTGTAAGGATGATAAGGCCGGTTTCATGTTGTGTTACAGTGAGTTTCAATCTTTTTATTATTATTTCCTACCAACTGTTACCTGCATAATTATTGTCTGCAAATATGTGTGTGTGAAATTTTGGATCTTTCTGGCAAGGCTCTATCAGGGCTTAGACTGTTTCTTTTTACTCCTGGTTAATTAAAGGGATAGTATATTTTAGGTAGTATATTTTAGGTAGTTCAATGTAGCTGCTTCATTCCTCCAAAATATGCCAGGAAACAGGGCTTGATTGACAAAAATAATGGTGGCCTGTTGCTGGGAATAGTTGGGAGGAATCCATTGTTTCAGATACACCAACACTGCAACACACTCTTAAAGGACTATAGCATTTGTTTGTTGTCTGTTTGGAGTCGATTTTTCTATTATTGCTTCACTACATGGGGAAGGTGTAATGCTGGAGTCTCGTGAATACACATTTTTTTTTTTTTTTTTTCAATTTTTAAAACACTGCGACTAGCTGGATAAAACTGTCTGATGTTACTCAATACCGGTGTTCAAATTAACTACGATGAATTGGTACAGTATTGCAAAGTCGTAGTCAGTTGTTCTCTTCCACTCTTTTGAAACATCACCATAACAGAATGACATAATAATGATGAAAAATGACTTGGGTAATTCTGGTAATAATCGGTCGGAAACAACATTATTTTTCATTGCCATCCGAAGATAAAAAAAAATCACTAATTATGTAATGTAATCAGTCTGACAACCCAACTCACCTGATGACAACCCAACTCACCTGATGACAACCCAACTCACCTGATGACAACCCAACTCACCTGATGACAACCCAACTCACCTGATGACAACCCAACTCACCTGATGACAACCCAACTCACCTGATGACAACCCAACTCACCTGATGACAACCCAACTCACCTGATGACATCCCAACTCACCTGATGACAACCCAACTCACCTGATGACAACCCAACTCACATGATGACAACCCAACTCACCTGATGACAACCCAACTCACCTGATGACATCCCAACTCACCTGACGACATCCCAACTCACCTGATGACATCCCAACTCACCTGATGACATCCCAACTTACCTAATAACATCCCAACTCACCTGACAACGCTGACGATAATGAACCTGCCGAAGACCCATCACCCTCATAAGCGTAGGCCCTCAGGTCGTCTCTAACAGGGAGAGGCTCCGGCCAAGTCTTCCCTCCTCCTCCTCCACCTGGCCCTCCGCCCCCCTTGACGCCCCCTGTAGCACTGGTACTGACGGGGAGCTGCTGTTTGGTGGCACCTCCCCCTTCTGTTACAAGGAAAATATTCACGTTCGTCTTTCGAGAATTGGACATATGAACGCACAGCCACAATCATATAACCACCGACACTTCCCTTCCATCGTACAAATAAATCGGTATTATATCAAAATATAATCATACAAAACCTTACGTCAGCTCAACCCCCTCAATTATTATTATGAGGTGCTGCAATATCATACAGGTGTTGTTCTTTATTGCCAAGATATTTACTACGATGGGAGGAAAGTGTCATTGGATATTTGATTGTGGCTGTACAAGGAACATTATTATACCCCAAGGTGCTGTCGTCAGTAATGATATCTGCCAACTTTAAATGGTAGTGAACAAGGAAGGTAACCAGTTTTTATAAATAATTTACCCTTGGCGAGGAAATTTAGTCCTCAGTTTAAATAAATCCTGTTAAATTTTGTTATCAGCATATTTTAATGGCAGGTTTACTCATTGTCTGCATGATTTAAGCTATTTTTGTGATCTGTTATCTACGAAAAGGTTGCCTGATTTCACAACACTTTGGGGTAAAATATTGTCCCGCAACTGTACGTTTCCATTTCAGGCGTTGCTAAAGTGTTTAATTTTCTTTCCTCTCTCTCGGGTTGAAGTCGCTGTCTGCACCCACACTCTTATAATAACATAGTTAGAAACAGTGTGTGATTTTATTAATTCTCTCCACGGATGATCTCGTAGGAAGAAAATTAATGATGCTTTGTATGTTTGTAGATTATGTTTTTTAGATTTACCGAATACTACACATGTGATATACAGCAGAGTTAGAGCAGTAAGTGTGAGAAACCAAAAGACTGAATCACTGAAAGAAAGACTAAATTATCAATACTTGATTAATGAACGCCAAATGTCCATCAAAACAGCAAGAGTGCTTTAAGCATATTAATATTAGTTATGCTTATTTATACCGTATTATCTGCACGTTTAAAATATTAGTATGCATTATGCCATAGTATATCTATCAACAAAGTCAAGTTTGATAATTGCTTTAATCAAAATTTAAATGGTTAAAAGATTATACTCGGTATTCATGAATAATGTAAACATGGATGTAAATATTACTGTGAGGTGAAAATATATACCATAGTGCATGTTGGAAAGGTAATTAATGATGAATATTGATAAGTGATTACACACATACACACATACACACACACACACACACTTATAATGAATGATACACACACATACTGATACACATTCATACTGATACACATTTCATACTAATACACACACTTACTGGTAATACGGGTACACACACATAATGAATACTATTGATACACACACATACTAATACTAGCATACTGACACACACACACACATTGATAGATAATGTACACACATACTGATAATACTGAAACGTGCATGCTGATTTATATTAGTGTGATCCATTAAAAGTTACTGAGTTTGGTTTCGTGTCACACAGTCTAGATGTTAATTATAAATGCCAGATAAATTTTTGTATATATCTGATATTTAGAATTTATAAATTAATTCGTCCGGTCGAAGCTTCTGACATTCTGATTAGATATATATGTGAAATATCTATTGGGGTCAACTGTATGTAGTATGTACAGCTACGACACACTATATATCCAGGTGTGCTTCGAATACCTTGGTGATGCATGGAGTATTAATTAAGGGAGAAGTTTTGTGTTGATAAATATGGAGAAACTGAATCCTCCAAACTATTCCAAGCAACAGAACGCCATTATTTTTGTTCATTTGGTCCACCACACAAATCAATAAGCCAAGAAACCTATGGAAAACCAATTACATGAGGTGTCGTACTTTATGATGGTCAGCTTCTTCAGGAATATGGGACTGGAATTTTATCACTCAAGTTGGTAGTAGGTTGGTACTAGAATATGATTAGGCTTGTTGACAATCAGCGAGTCGTGAAAAAGATAATGATGCGTGGGTTGGTGTTGATGACTTGAGGCTTGATACCAGGTACGGATCACATGTGTAGTGTCAAAACATACTGGGAAATAATAGTCTCGTGTGATAATAGCTGGGTTCTAGAGGGAGCTTAACATATTGTAAATGATGGGCTGTGCCGAAATAATATGGATGCCAATGTACAGCTTCCTTCATTAAGAGCATTACACATTAATAGTTGTTGTTGTTGTTGTTGATGTTCTCCCGGGGCAGAATGGCCTCCTGCCCCACAGACCCCTGGTACGCTCTGGTCGCAGTGAAATACAAATTAAAATAAAGGAGGGGCTGGCCCTATATGCCTGGGCTACCGAAGCACAAGACAGAGAAATCAGCCATGGCTGTGTACATTCGTTTATGATAATTATATCTTCCATAATACTATATTAATGAGTAATGCTGTCATTTTTTTTTTTTTTTTTTTTTTTATACGTTCCGACACTGGACATAGGCTTCATCAAGCCCGTTACCGTGGCCCAGGTCAACTGCTGCTCACACACACACACACACACACACACACGTCACGACTTCCGAACTGGTACCCAGCAACAGTGGGAGGGAATTGAGGGTTATTCCCAAATACTGCAGCTGTTACGGTACCAGCGAGGGTGTTTTACGACGTTCGGTGGCCTTATAGTTAGTGCCTGACACTCAAATCGGAAGGGTAAATATTCTCAGGCCCTCACCTGAGAGGATCGATCTCCCGACTTCTAGGATATGAGTCCAGAACACTAACCACTCGGCCACCTCCCCTGTCATTGCTGGCTACAGTACATAATAAAAGTAGTAAGTCATTCATATTACTAAAACAGTGACGGACTAAGATTCGGTGATGCAACGTACACAGGAGCTACCTTCTTTGGACGAGGCCTTGTGTTGGTGTTGGAGGGGAAGCTCTTTAATGGCCAGTGTTTCCAGCGCCGTGTCTCCCAGCGTACCGCCACAACCGCCACCACCACCACCATCATCCTCACCATCCTCTACTTTCCCTGTTGTCATCCCTACACCTTTCCCTCCTTTTCCTGTTCTCTCGTTGCCGCTCCTCGCAGCCCACACTCGTCGTAGCCACACCCACACCACTACACCCACAACCACTGATGGGCGGGATGTCGTCGGTGATGATTAATTATTTTTGCGTTTAGAGTAAAGAGAGTGGCAAACAAAAAAACATCAAATATAAATATTCCGTGCACTGAAAAGACGTTTTACAATAACATAAGTGATAACAACAGAGAATTAAAAGAATAAGATAATGATGCTGTGGGAGGTGGGAATGGGAAAGGGGATTCCATGGAGAAGTTGTGTGGCAACACTACAAGTTGTCAAGGGATGAATAAATGTTCTAGACAAGGTGGTGTGGAAACAACCAAGTCATTATGAGCTCTCATGTTTCTGTATTAAGAAGGAAGATGTGAAGAGGTGGCGACTAGTGGCAAGATCAAAATGAACACTTACAGTGCAAGATTAAGTAAGTAAAAATAACACACTCAGACTCTTCACTTTGATCTCGTACATCCAAACAACCGAACTATGTCATACATTCTGAACACAAATTTAATAAGCGAACACGTAGTTCGATGGAACTGAGTCATTGAAGTGTAAAAAGATAATAACAGACACTAAATGAATGTTTCATAAGTTGGAGAGTGCAAGTTGGACGACGGCTAAAGACTTTCTTACTTATATCTAACTAAAACCAGGATACTTTTATTATCAGATAAAAAGCACCAATATCGTACAAGCCAATATATTAACAACAGAAGTAAATTACTCAACAGCAGCTTATGTCTTAGATAATGTATAGTATGTGGATGAACATCAGCCAGGAAAACCATCGTGGCTAAATAATTAAACATAATAAAACTATTGGACGGAGCCTAATCAATAAAACACCAAAATACGACAGAGTCCACGTGTGCGTTTACCGTGCCTGGATGGAGGAGGATGATGATGATGTAAAACGCTATTCACCCTCTCGGGGATAAAAGGGATTATCTTGACTCTCTTCCATTATGTATGACATTAGCAAGACTGACGCAGCTTTGATGTAAAAATGAATACAAGGACTGCGGAACTGCATAACAGATTTATTCCCCAGTTAGGACGTTACTGGTTAACGAAGATGTAGTTGTGTATTATGATGACAAACTGGATGATAACTAAATCCTCCTAAGTATATCATGAATCAGATTGTCTCAACTTAGGTGTTCTCTTTTATGGAGCTGCCTGGTGAAAACAAAATCCTTTTATTATTATTATTATTATTATTATTAGTAGTAGTAGTAGTAGTAGTAGTAGTAGTAGTAGTAGTAGTAGTAGTAGTAGTAGTCTTAGTGAAGCAGAGATAAGATTATTTCTCAACCGAAATGTGAGAACTATTATTCATACGTAATTTCAAACATTGGGAATAACTTTATTTAAAAATACAGTTTACATTAGGAATCACTGAAATATAATGCGACACCAAACTTTTACTGATGTAAGTTTTTGAGTAATGCAATGAAAGCAGCTGTAAATACATACTGTAATTTATATTATAGCATATTTCCATGTTGAGCTACTTGTTATAAACAGATTAAATGCATTACTCTTAACAATTGATAGATTCTTTTGCATATTTCTCTGCCCACTACATGTAGAAGAGGCACTGTAAACTTACATTAGTTAATATCTATATATTTTTATCAATCCCTGAACAACAGCAGTGTGTCAGTGACACCATTGGACTAATGCCATATGATTTTACATCCCAAACAAAACTAGTCAGACCGTAAAGTCAGTGCTGAGTCTGTGATTTCCGTGTAAGATTGTACACGTCTATAGCAAAGTCATATATTCTACTGTGTTAACTCGACGTTTATAAAATGTCCGTGGTAACTGAACATATCCTTCCAGTATAGTGATTGCTCGTATAATTATAGCAGCAGGCCATAACGTATTGCTATTAATTTCTTTCGAGATTTGCTCAGGTTAGTTGGAGTTGCCAGCAGCTGGGTCATGCTGAAGGCAGTGCTGAAATGGTTTCATAAAACTTAAGATACGGGTAAGTATGAGTATTATTACAAGTGGGCATCATAGTATCATATAGTTTGATATATGTGCAAATTATAAAGATCAGTATGAAGAAACTTTCAGTGCAGTAACTAACAAATCGAAAAAATGCTTACCAAACTTAACGAGGGACGATAATTTAGCCCAGTAAGTAGAACTGAAGGTTACTGATTTCTCTAAACTTTCCCACGGAATATTTCTTTAGAAAAAGTATTGCTTTGTTGTACAGTTCGCCAACATTATCACCAAGCACTTTATCGCATATCTTGTTTCTGTGGCTAATTTTACACTCTGTGCAATAAGGCAAATTGCAACTCCATTTAATATATTATTTCATATAGATGTAAATTCTAGTCAATGGCTCCGGAGTTCTAAATTTAATATTTGGGGTTAGCATCAAAGGATAAAAACCAAAAACGAAAAGAAAACAAGGATAATTGAAGACTGTGATGGAATGACAATGAACGAGTGTAACACATAGTAAAGATAGAGAGCAAACTATAGACTGAACATGACTAGTACTAGAGACCCTATAGTTAGTACGAGTGAGAGCGGAACCTATAACTCAAGGGAGGAAAGAGAGGAAGGACAGCAAGCACGAGGGAGCTAATAGGAAGGGAGGGACAGTTGAAGAATAAACATTAAGTAGAGTCCACAAATACTGATTACTGACCCAGAACAAGGATGGACAGCGTGAGAGCAGTGACGGCAAGCGGCAGAGTGAGAGGGCTGGGCGGGGTGGCTGGGTGTGGGTACTGGCAGTGGTCCCCGGTGTAACCCTGAACACACACACACTGGAAGCCTGGGGTTAGGTTATGGCAGGTACCCCCATGCAGACACGGCCGCCACACACACTCGTCCACATCCCTGCACGTGTGTCCTGCCAGCTGTCGACCAGGCCCACAGCTGTACACCAGGGATAAGAAAATCATGTGTAGTTGGTTAGTAGGTCTTGTCATTCCTTATAAATATACCAAACTCAGATTTAATGATACCGCAGTTAGAAATCTCTCCTTAAGCCATTCAGAGATTCATAGTGCTAAAGGAGGTATCACACTGGGCCAATTTCCTCCGTCCTGTGGCCAATTTAATGTTTCCTACATCCTCCAACCCGTGTTATCCGTTTTATGAAATGTAGAGGACAACGAGGAATCTAAGTGAGGCAAATTTAGCTCGAAGGATGGCGGACGGAAAACTGAGGAAATACGTGTGTGATAAACCCTTTAGTCCCAGGAACAATTGAACAAAATTTCAAACAGGACTTCGGTTCGTAAAGTATTTCTTGTGAGATCCTACTTACTTAGACACTCTGGATCATAAACCATAGAAGTGTGGGTTTGAATCTTGACTTACTCGGTGTCTTGTGCTAGACACTCGTTCCCACATAGCACAATAGATGATTAATTAAAGGTGAGGTGACAGTGCTATATAAAATCATAGTTTATTCAACTTTATCATTACAATGAAATACTATAAGAGTTACATTTCAGGTAATCCACACACACACACAAGCACACACACACACACACACACACACACACACACACACACACACACACACACACACACACACACACACACACACACACACACACACACAGTCACAGTCACAGTCACAGTCACAGTCACAGTCACACGCGCACACGCGCACGCGCACGCGCACGCGCACGCGCACGCGCACGCGCACACGCACACGCACACGCACACGCACACGCACACGCACACGCACACGCACACGCACACACACTTAGCAAAACATAACAGAATGAAACACGAGAATACTGACAAATATTTACATATAAGATAATCCAACAGTCTCAAACGAAGAATTAAGACGAACCCACTTTACCTGCAGGAGGCCGTATCCCAGTTGGTGACACAGGCGAGGGGGGCGACGCAGGTGGTGTTAAGGCAGGGGTCAGGGGCGGTGCAGCCTGGGGTCAAGTGGTGCCAGCTGGTCACCTTCCCGCCCCAGTTGGTACCGTTGTCAGTGGGTGGGAGGGGCAGCTGGCGGTCCCATACCCTTACATCATCCACACACGCTGCATGGATGGATGGGTGGATGGATGGATGGATGGATGGATTAATGGATGGATGGATGGATTAATGGATGGATGGATGGATTAATGGATGGGTGGATTAATGGGTAGATGGATGGATTAATGGATGGATTAATTTATTGATTATTGGATGGATGGATGGATGGATGAATGGATGTATTGATTAATGGATGGATGGATGGATGTATTGATTAATGGATGGATGGAGAGCGAGATAGTTGGATTGATTAAATGATAGACAGACAGACAAACAGACATTACGGTATATAATGTAGATGGATAAAAGTATAGAAATTAATAGAAGTATATAGAGATGGATAGATATACATATATAGACCGATAACAGAGAGATTATATCCATAGATAAATTTGTGTTACTGAAATTGAATGATTGATAGATGGTGTCCGCGTAAAGAGCTTGAAGCCAAGATTAGGTGCATGGCTGGGATGAATATGGAGTCAGTTGTTCAATATGTAAAGGAAGACGTGAATAATAATTATGTGTGCAAATAACTACTCACTTCTGGCTCCAACTCCACCCAACGTAACACTGTAGTCGCCGTCAGGAGTGTGTAGGGACGAGAGGAAGGCATCAGTGAACCTCCCTTGGCCCTCCTCCTGCTGCTGCTGCTGCTGCTGTTCCTGAGGGTTGGACTGTAGGGCTGGGATGGACTCGTTGCGGTGCCATCCGTCGCCATCATCCAGTGCCACCACCAGGCTCCTACCGTGGACCTCCCCCGTCAGTGTGTGCCAGCTGCCGTCCCCTACAGGCTGGCCCTCCACGCAGACTGTACGACCCTCCCACCCACCTCCAGACACGGATGCACACGCCACCCCAGACCGGAGCTGTAGCGGGAGGAAGAAGGCGACGAATCATTCATTAATAACGTACTTTACTTGGTATGGATGCAGAATTATTTACCATGCCTTAATTAAGTCTGGAAAGAAAACAAAAATTACAGTTCAACAATCCTGGCCACAAATTACCACCGTAAGAAATAAAAAAAAGAGAAACTGATTAATAACAAAAGGAGAGACAGTTGGCGAAATATAAGTAGTTGACGTTTGACTAAGAGGACCTTATTACTGTGTACATAACACTTTTAACTCTTTTATTGTTTGGTGTTAGTTCATGCCCGCTGTCTAGGTCGTAAGTCGGTTAACATTTTCTAACTGAAATGTTGATAACTGTGGTAGTTTATCTGTCATGCCTTACTTGTAGTGTGAAGGTATTGTCGTGTGCTCGTGATGCCAGACTTAGTAGGATGCCACTCCCAGCTCCTCTCGTCCTCAGCCTCAGACTCGACCTGACTGCTAGTGGTAGTGAGGCTGGCACGAGAGGTGGAGGCAGTTCAAGCTTGACGTATGAAGCTGGGGTTAGGGTGGCCTTGTGTGTGGGCGTGGAGCATCCTATCCCCTCCCATCCACCCTCACACTCACATCTAGGGTGGTTGAGGCCCCCCGTACACTGTCCCCTCACCCCACAGCCCTCAACACAGGCCTTCTTCTGGGGTCGACATCCAGCCTGGCCTTCACTACTGCTGGTGGTACTGGTGTAGGCGGGTTCTCCCAGGTCCACGAGCTGTAAAGAAGCTGCGGGACAGTGAGGGTCCGTTCCAGAGAGAGAGAGAGAGAGAGAGAGAGAGAGAGAGAAAGTAGGGAAGGAAGAATAAAGGAAGCGAATCACCCTCTCTCTCTCTCTCTCTCTCTCTCTCTCTCTCTCTCTCCTACTCATGTTGTTAATTTTACCATCCAATCTACTTGTTCTCCGTTTACCTCCCGAATAGGTGACGGCATAACCACATATTTCCTTGAGTACCTAATCATTTCATCACTGGAACTATATAACGCGGCTCGATGGTTAGTTAAACGTTTAAAACCTAATTCAGTTACAATAATGTTAGTGTGTCGTATATCCTCAAACTTTTAAATGACCTGATAGCCATACCATGTTCTCACGTCTTGTTCACAGAAATTTAAAACGTGTGTGTGTGTGTGTGTGTGTGTGAGAGAGAGAGGGAGAGAGTGACGGAAGCTAGGTGTCGTGGTATTGATGGTTGGTAGTAGAGACCCTATATAGAGATACTGGACAGCTAAAATTTCTGCTGCTCACTGATTGGCTGGTTGAATGGGGCGCCATGTTTGCTCATACTCGTCTCTGCCTGCCAGCAAGTTCGGCACAATGTATATTTTGCCTTGACTATGATGCGTGACTGATTACTCGGTAGAATGTTGTTATATTTATAAAATATCTTCTTTAGATAAACCAGCAAAGATAGTTTTTAGTCGATCTTCAACTCAACATAAATATTCCTTGAAAACTTCCGTAAGCCTTACAGAATGCCGAACTGTATGGTGACGAATCAGTAATATAATACTGTACTTAACCATTCATCGAGACAACAAATTCCCTCATATTTATGTGAACAGCATGTAAACAGTAGTGTGTAAATGTTGGTAATACCCCTACGGAAACCATTTTTACACAAAAATCAATTAAACTAACCATAGTATCAAAGGTTTCACAGATACTCTAAAGTCTAAACACATTGACTACTGCTGTTGTCTTTCAGTCAAACGTCTCGGTTTAGTAGTGTCGTCTGGCAACTCGTCACGTCCTATCATGTGCTTTAAATAACGCCTACATGTCGTATTATAGGATTTATAACTTCAGTGATCTTTTAGTATTTAAAAATATATACCTGTATATGGAAAGAATGCAATTTTCGTCAACATTTTGGCCACGAATGTCAGCAGGAGATTACTAGCTGGTAGTATCTAGCAACTATACATTTTTTCTATACTAACTTGAGAGGTATCGCGGAAACCACGAAGTATGAGCAAGAATGGTGGCTGTCCAGTCTCTCTTATATAGGATCTCTAGTTGGTAGTGGCTGTGTGCAAAATCATGTGTGCGTATTCGTGATGTATGCAAGTGTGTGTGTGTGTGTGTGTGTGTGTTTTAAGTGGTGCAACAGGTCTCAATCTCACCTGACCATTGAGTCTGAGGTGGGAAACACAGCCCTCTAGCGGTTGGTGTTCCAGCGAAGACCTCCAGCCGTGATGTTTGGGGCTGGGAGGGACATGGGCCAAACCTCCTACTTGAAGGGGCCACTGTGGAAGCCCCCCTAAATGGTTCCAGGTGGCGTGGGTGGCACAGTGGTCGTCAGGGTTGTAGGTGGTGGTGGTGGTGGTGGTGGTGGATGCTGTTCTGTTGTTATTGTTGTTGTGTCGTCTCCTTCCTCCACATAGGTCCACTACTAAAGCGACCCCCTGTAGTGAATGTATGTATGATTATATACTTGAATACTTAAGAGGTTGTTGTTGTTGCTGCCGACTTGTAATTTTTTCTCTCTCTCTCACTTCTCTCTCTCTCACACTTCTCTCTCACACTTCTCTCTCTCTCTCTCTCTCTCTCTCTCTCTCTCTCTCTCTCTCTCTCTCTCTCTCTCTCTCTCTCTCTCTCTACACACACACACACGTCCATCCATTCATAACAGCACACTGAGCCAGGACCAATATCGTTCCTGGCCCCATCAGTATTAATGTATTTAAGGCCAGGCTTTCACACACTTTCTGTTTCCCTTTGTGTGGATTTAAGAGAAACAAGACAGACATCATGTGCCGTGAAATATTGGATTTAGTGATTAACCTTTGAAAGGCGGTGATTTCCATTACTCCCATGAAATCGCATGAGGAAATTCTAAATAAATTATATATATATGATGTAATAAATGAATGAATGAATGAAATAGTTCTTCATTCAACACATTTTGATGCCAATAGTACTTCCGTTGAGAATCATAATGTTTCTGTTAGTGAAAAATATGAGATTTCGTTAACTTTTGATGAAAACATTCTTTCACACAATTGCGTTTCTTTTGTTCGGAGCCGGATGAGAGAAAACAGATTTTGTGTTCTGAAATATTAAATACAATGATGAATAATTTACAAACTTGAGCATATATATAGTTTTGGTAAAGAAGGACACCGTTTGTGGTTGAACTAGAGGGCTACTGATTCCTCCAAAGTATGCCACAAAACAGATCCCCACTCGTATACTGAGTTACTAATGTGTTTCCTGGCATAGTTTGAAGGAATAATTAACCCTCCAAATTACCATCAGGATTTTCTACCCTTAATTAAGAACCCTATGATCGTGTATGAATCTTGGTGGCTTCTGATTCCTCCTGACTATGCCACGAAACAGGCTCATTCAGTATAGGTCGTGTTTCGTGGCAATGTTTGAAGCACTCACTAACCTCCTATAATATTTTCTAACTGCACCACGGGGTCCCTTAAGGGGGGAAGTTTTGTGTTGGTAAATCTGGAGCAACTGAATCCTCCAAACTATTCCAAGCAACAGAGCACCATTACTTTCGCTCTTCTGGTCCTGTTTCCTAGCATACTTTGGAGGAATCAAGGCACTACAATGTACCAAAATAAAATTACCACCTTAATTGAAGCCACCAGTAACAAGTAAAGTTGTTCTTGTCTATAATAACACTAGACTTACTACATTATTGACCTGACCTGCCTACAGTTACTTATGGTGTCTTTTCTCTCCTTGACAGGTATGAACATCGGAGTATTATAACTTCAACATCATCCATTGCCAACTAAGCGATTCTTCTATGACTGTTTGCTGTAAATTTCTAACATTGGTCACACGTTATGGAGCATCGGTGTCTGACAATGAGAGACTATGTGTAAGAATATATCAGCATACTGTACACTCATAGTTCAGAATTTGTTTGTATCCATGAATGCGTATCGAATCCTCTAATACAAATGTAAATGAGTTTCATCAGATAAGCCATATTTTCTGGGCCATATATATTTGCTGGACGTATGTATTATGGTTCACAAAAGTTCATTCCCTCAGCCAGAACCAATATGACTGAATTCTCTGTGGTTCGAACGACAAATCGCATTTCGCCGTTTACTCTCTGTTGTTTAGTCGTTGGAATCACAGGCAATTCAGCTGTATTGTGGCTGGCAGATGGAACGAACATTTGTGCACCATGGTATTGTTCTGTATTGTACAGTCGGCGGCAGAAGTCTTGTCGCCTCACCTGCTTCAACGAGACACACTGAATTCATGGACTCGAGAAATACGCACGTTTTCTACACCTAATAATCTCGCGTCTGTCAACATCGCGTGCCTCGGTGAAGCAAGTGAGACGACAGGACTTTTGCCGCCGACTGTACAGTACATTCGTAATAAATAATTTCTGACCAGGGAGTCTTACGAGATCAACATTTTCTTTCGTCCATATCTGAATTTCATATTAAAACATATATAAGTGAATACATTAATAGTCAAGATATACAGCAAAGTTTATGCATTCCCAGATCTTTATTATTTTATACTTTATTATTTATTTAGTAAGTATATGACCTGCATCTGGCCACGACTATACAGTAGCTCTAATACTCCCTGGTCAAAAATGATGTATCACCAGTCTACAGTACAGTACAGTAATTTAATAATGCGATAAAAGACTCGAAACTTCAGTAAGCCTTAAATGCAAATACTGATCGTGTCGCTTATCCATTTTTTTTTTTTAGTGCCTCTCAATAATCCTTTAATTAACACTGGACATTTGCACTCTCGACCGTAGAAAAATCGCTAAGTTGACATAAGTGACCAAACGAATCTCTCATTACCACCAGCCTCCACCACCACACGTGAGTACTCCTGAACACACTCAATCATTTCTCATTTTGATCATAGTATTTTGTATTTAACCCTCTACCAGCGGCCTTATTTGAGATTGGATGCTCTTTAGTGTGGGCATAATTATTTTACAAAACCTATATATAGCACTAAAGCCTAATACCACCTTAATATTTAAATTAATGGAAGTTGATAATATTGGCCGGAGTTCATCTCAATACGATTTAAGGGGAGATTCTACCCTTATGTATGGTTGTCTGTCTGTTGATTGACGCC
Organism: Petrolisthes cinctipes; assembly: GCA_033782935.1. NCBI lineage: Eukaryota > Metazoa > Arthropoda > Malacostraca > Decapoda > Porcellanidae > Petrolisthes > Petrolisthes cinctipes. Next base: position 29,426 of record JAWQEG010001555.1, read on the forward strand.
ACGAGTCTCGCACCACACGATAGCAACTCGACGGTTGTACGACTCCCTTATGACACCTTTTCGCGACCCACTCGACACACACGCTACTACCACGTTGCTGACACAATTATGAGACAATATATCGTTTAACAGTGAGGATTCTCATTCAACTCTGGCACGGTTTCGACAGCACGATATGTACGTATTTGATCGTTAGTCGTACGCCTATACTTTACGACGTGGCCACGGTCGTACAAGACATACGAACGTTTGTGAGACGTTCACTACAACCATAGTACGACACATACAACTGCTGTACACTCGTGATACATAATTTCTGACCAGAGTGTGAGGTGCAGAAAGCTTCGAATCGCCTGGTATTGCTCATTTCCCCACCCAGTATACCTATAGAGGCTGAGTTCGAATGCACAGGATACCTATGTGTGGTGCCTGCCGTTCGTCTCTGGTCAGGGATTACGTATCACGAGTGTACAGCCAACATCAGCCCTATGTATATAATAGAATAACAAAACCATTTACTGCTTCGAAATGAACCTAAAACAATATGGTAAGTTCAGAATTGCAAACATACGAACAAGTCCACACTCTAAGATGTTTTGTGAATACCGATCCTGGTGGTCTAGGTATCAGAGGGGGATGAATTTATTACGAGTGGAGTTACATGTGTACTAATAACTAAAGTAGATTTTTCATTGTTTGGCTGATTAACTGAGTGACGATTAACGCTAATGGCGATTCATTTGCAAGGGCTATTAGACACCTTGAAAGAAAATAGAGGGAAGGGATGGGGAGCTTGAAGGGTAAAGGGAAAACAAAGGAACCTGTAATATTCAATGAGATGAACATAATTGATTCTGAACCAATGAGAGGGAAGTTATTGTTTGTATAATATATATTGTATACAGGGTGTCACTCAAATCGATGTGTTATTATCGTGTGTGTGTGTGTGTGTGTGTATGTGTGTGTGAGTGTGTGTGTGTGTGTGTTTGTGTGTGTGTGTGTTTTAACCAAAGGAAGTGCTATTATCGTGTGTGTGTGTGTGTGTGTGTGTGTGTGTGTGTGTGTGTGTTTTAACCAAAGGAAGTGTTATTATCGTGTGTGTGTGTGTGTGTGTGTGTGTGTGTTTTAACCAAAGAAGTGCTATAATCGTGTGTGTGTGTGTGTGTGTGTGTGTGTGTGTGTGTGTGTGTGTTAACCAAAGGAAGTGCTATTATCGTGTGTGTGTGTGTGTGTGTGTGTGTATTAACCAAAGGAAGTGCTATTATCGTGTGTGTGTGTGTGTGTGTGTGTGTGTGTGTGTGTGTGTGTGTGTGTGTTAATCAAAGAAAGTGCTATTATCGTGTGTGTGTGTGTGTGTGTGTGTGTGTATTAACCAAAGGAAGTGCTATTATCTTGTGTGTGTGTGTGTGTGTGTGTGTGTGTGTATATATTAACCAAAGGAAGTGCTATTATTGCGTGTGTGTGTGTGTGTGTGTGTGTGTGTGTGTTTTAACCAAAGGAAGTGCTATTATCGTGTGTGTGTGTGTGTGTGTGTGTGTGTGTGTGTGTGTGTTTTAACCAAAGGAAGTGCTATTATCGTGTGTGTGTGTTAGTGTTAGTGTGTGTGTGTGTGTGTGTGTGTGTGTGTGTGTGTGTGTTTTAATCAATAGAAGTGTATTAATTACGTTTTATCCCACTTGTGAACTGATGGGAGAGATTTGAGTTCCATCACATAATTATTTGCTTCAAAGTTTCAGCTCTTCATGTTTAATTAGGCTGCATTAAAAATAAGAAAGGTATCACACGGTACGTTCTTCATATCACTTCCCAGACCGTGTTGACTAAGAATATATACATCAAAGAGAATCGTGCCAGGTGCTCCATAATATTCATATCTACTGTACTCATACTTATACACTGTACTCATACTTATACACTTTACTCATACTTATACACTTTACTCATACTTATACACTGTACTCATACTTATACACTGTACTCATACTTATACACTGTACTCATACTTATACACTGTACTCATACTTATACACTGTAATCATACTTATACACTGTACTCATACTTATACACTGTACTCATACTTATACACTGTACTCATACTTAAACACTGTACTCATACTTATACACTGTACTTATACTTATACACTGTACTCATACTTATACACTGTACTCATACTTATACACTGTACTCATACTTATACACTGTACTCATACTTATACACTGTACTCATACTTATACACTGTACTCATACTTATACACTGTACTCATACTTATACACTGTACTCATACTTATACACTGTACTCATACTTATACACTGTACTCATACTTATACACTGTACTCATACTTATACACTGTACTCATACTTATACACTGTACTCATACTTATACACTGTACTCATACTTATACACTGTACTCATACTTATACACTGTACTCATACTTATACACTATGAAAACCCAACATGAAAAGCCTTAAAACACATACATTGCATCGACATGTATCCTGTGTGTGTGTTTCTGTATATTTATTTAGACCAACTACTTCATACGAAAACGAATCGTGTATCTAAATAATTATATTATCGGTGTTCTTATATTCACTCAGACTTTATCAAAATGTACCAGATTTGTCATGTCTCATAATTAATATTTTCACTTAAACTGCATATACCAAACACAGATATTTATTATGATCTATTATATATGTTGCTTAGTAGTGTCAGTCAGTGTGGACGTATATTTTTATCCAACCCAGAAAGAAGTAAGCAATTGTAGTGCATCAATGATTGGTTGATTACTTGACTGAGGAGAAAACACTACCGCTATTGACAAGGCACTGCAATAGGACCATATACCGCTAGAAATGACCATAGAGGAGATGGAGTGTTATAACAATGACATTATCAGTGACCAAACCAACAACAAGAACAATAATGACAATAATGTACTGACCTGATGACTAATCCTGAGGTGTAACGAGTGCCAGTCTCCATCACTGACTTCTGACTTGACCTGTAGACTCACCGCTGTCCCAACCCCCTCCACCACCACCTGCGGCCTTCCCTCACGCAGCTGCAGGGCCAACATGGGTGTGGGAGGCTCATTACGGCCACGTGGGAAAGACGCCAGGGGACCCGAGTACAGTAGAAGGGCGTGGGGTCGTCGTGTGAGTACTCTCAGGGATATGGTGGTGGGTAGGCAAGGGGGTAAAGGGCGCACCCAGGCCCAGTCCCCCCCGGTGAAGGTTCGAGCCAGTACCTTACACCGGGATCCCCACGACCCCCACGGACACACACACCTGTCACAACACCTGTATGACACACTGATACATGAATATACTCTAACTCCTACAGGATATTTCAAGAAAAACTTGCCAGAGATTTCCGAAATTATTTTGCATATTTAGTGTTCTATCGCGGAAACTCAACAACTGCTAAACTATAAGGCCCCGTCCACACAGGCGAGCTTTGTCCTGCAATCTTTGCTCGTGTAATGTCAGAAATGGAGGAATCGCGAGCTTGTATGACGTCAGAAATGGAGAAGCCCCGAGTTTTCTCCATTACTGACGTCACAGCGGGCAATGACTGCAAAGCAAAGCTAACCGGTGTGGACGAGGCCTAACAAAATAATACATAGAACTTTCCATACTTAGAATTTTCCATACTTCAGATAAGTTAAATATTCCTTCCCTCAAGACTTGCACATGTTTTTCCTTTTACTCCTTGTAGGGGACACACACACACAAGGTACTGTACCTATCACACATATCCAAGAGGTTCCCTAATTACTCTTACTCAAGTATTGTCAACATCTTAGCACTTGTCTCATATCCCATATTAACCCAATATTATAAGGATGGGGTCACATCATGGAAATGACTAAGTGCAGCATAAATCTGGTTATTTTGAGATTGGTGGTTGTATATTTTGATACAAAAGGTCAGCACCATAGATTGTGGGACTTTTTTTTTTTTTTTTTTTTTTTTTTTTAAATCGTGTAAAAATGTAACTTGGAAAGCGAATAATATAGATTACTCATACTTCAAAACTCTTAACATAGACACTGTGACCCACCTATCACCAGCCACACAGCGCCCCCCATTGAGGCAGGAGGTAGGGGTGCAGGTGGGGTGCTGGGGGGCGTGGCAGCGATGTGGTCGGGAGAGACGAGGAGTTACCAGAGACGTAGAGTTCGTGTCCACCACCTGATCGGAAGGAAAAAACAAAAGAGGCTCAGCTACAGTCACGATCAATAGTCCTGCACACAACACCTTCGAAAGAAAAATCGACCTCGAAAAATGGTGCCAAACGATAACTATTGTTTTCTGTAAATATTGGTTCACAAGGTTCACTCTCAGGGTTCACTTTCATGTTACCGATGTAGGACTTTTGACTGTGACTGTACCATCGAGGAATAAAAGGAAGTAGAGAGAGAGAGAGAGAGAGAGAGAGAGAGAGAGAGAGAGAGAGAGAGAGAGAGAGAGAGAGAGAGAGAGAGAGAGAGAGAGAGAGAGAGAGAGAGAGAGAGAGAGAGAGAGAGAGAGAGACAGAGACAGAGACAGAGACAGAGACAGAGACAGAGACAGAGACAGAGACAGAGACAGAGACAGAGACAGAGACAGAGACAGAGACAGAGACAGAGACAGAGACAGAGACAGAGACAGAGACAGAGACAGAGACAGAGACAGAGACAGAGACAGAGAGACACAGAGAGACACAGAGAGACACAGAGAGACACAGAGAGACACAGAGAGACACAGAGAGACACAGAGAGACACAGAGAGACACAGAGAGACACAGAGAGACACAGAGAGACACAGAGAGACAGAACTTTGAATGAAGAGTAAAAATGTGAAGGGGTTATCACTTTCCTTTGTTTTTATTATATACTTCAGTAATTGCAATGTAATAACAGCTAAGAACCTTCGTTACCTGTAGGGGTAGTGATGTGGAAGGCCTTGATGCGGCTGAGGGCGGGTCCATAGGGCGGCCTGATAGCTCCTGGTCACCTCCACCACCACCACCACCACCATCACCAGCCACTGCCTCTGACATTACCCGGAGGTTCGTCACTGCCTCTAGCTGTACGGGAAACATATCATCATTTATTGTGTGTGTGTATGAGAGAGAGAGAGAGAGAGAGAGAGAGAGAGAGAGAGAGAGAGAGAGAGAGAGAGAGAGATGTGTGCTTTAGATTGTGTATTTGTGTGAGAGAGAAAAAAAGGAGGAGAATTTGATTTGTATTGAATGTATGTTTGATTGGGTGCGTATGTCAGAGTAAACGTGTGTGTGTGTGTGTGTGTGTGTGTGTGTGTGTGTGTGTGTGTGTGTGTGTGTGTGTGTGTGTGTGTGTGTGTGTGTGTGTGTGTGTCCCTTTCGGAGTATGCATGCAGATAACCACTTCGTGTCTGAACACTCTCTGTGTGTGTTTGTATATAAGCCCGAAATCTTGTTTGAATCCACTTCAACCGGGGACAAAGGTGTTCATTAATTGTTGAAGGCTGGACGTTTAAGGGTTAATTGAATTGATTTAAATACACAAAGGCAACACCAAGTTAGCATCGTCACCAGCAAGCCAACACAACACAGGCACAACACCGATTTAGCTATGCTGTTGGAAGGGGTCGATGTGTATGATGGATGAATGAATGAATGAGTGAATGTGACTGATGGAGTGGAAGGTATAGGGAGGGACAGTGGTAGGTAGAGCATGGATTGTGGATGGAGAGGGAAAATGGTGGATTGGGATGAGTGGAGGGGAAAGACAGAGATTAGTGGTGGGTTGTGAGTGGAAGGAAGGGAGGGACAGTGGTAGGTGGAGCATGAGTTGTGGATGGAGAGGGAAAATGGTGGAGTGGGATGAGTGGAGGGGAAAGGCAGTGTTTGGTGATGGACTGGGTGGAGTAGAGGGACAGTGGTAGGTAGTGGTTTGTGGGTGGAGAGGGAAAATGGTGGATTGGGATGAGTGGATGGGAGGGACAGTGGTTGGTGGTGGGTTGTGGTTGATGGGGGATAATGGTGGAATGGGTGGAGTGGAAGGAAGGGTTTGAGGGTTCTTTGTGTTGGGGTACACGGATGAATGTGATGGGGTGGATGGGATAAAACGACAATCCAAGATGATATAAGGTTGAAGAAAATCTTGGTTTAGACACGATATTAGACATCCTGAGAAGAGAAGTGAATGGAGAGTGAAGGCCTCAATTCTACAACAGGTGTGAAAAGATTGAATTTGATTAAGCAAAAATGCTTCAGTACTCTCTCTCTCTCTCTCCTACACACACACACACACACACACACACACACACACACACACACACACACACACACACACACACACACAGACACACACACATACCTGCTTGGCATGTAGCGCTAGAAGTCCCCTGAGTTTGACCTGATCCATATATCGGTCTGCCTCCATTTCCCTGGCGCTCACCCACACCGAGGCGGCTGGGGGAGATGGTGGTGCCGTTGCTGCTGTCAGATCGACCTCCTCGGTGCTGGCCCCTCCTCTACCTCTTCCTCCTCCTCTCGTGGAAGGTGGTATTGTCCGTGGTGATGTTGGTGGTGGGCGGGCCTGAACACTGACCACCTCTACCTCATGGGCGTCACCTAACACTGCCTTCACACCCTCGATCACACGTCCCAGTCCGCCTCCACCGCCCTGTAGGACACGAAGAAGAAATGAAAGGTTTAGCTAGTTTAAACCCTCTACCCAAGGCCATATTTGAGCTAGGCTACTTGTAGCGCGGGCATATTTTTGTAAAATGTAAACACACCTTTGGCGGCTAATAAACGATATATGATAGTGAAGTACAGTCGGCGGCAAAAGTCCTGTCGCCTAACTTGCTTCACCGAGGCACGCGATGTTCATAGACTCGAGATTATTAACTGCAGAAAAAGTGCGTATTTCTCGAGTCCATTAACACTGCATGTCTCGGTGAAGCAGGCGAGGCGACACGACTTCTGCCGCCGACTGTACAAACCTTTAGCTGTCTGTTGATGTACTTGTCAACACTATAAGGACATCTGTAGGACGGGTAGCCACCATCGAATGACCACAACTCGATGCATATTTTTGCATTCCTCTGACCACTCCAAAGAATCTTCCACACTCCGATTTCGTTATAAAACGTGTCAGAATCACATTTTTCAATACTACAATGTGAAATATAACGTCACTGTCGTTTTTACGTACGTATTGGGTAATTAGCGCCATAGCGGAGAGCTGAAAATGTATCCTCACGATGTTGATTGACAAAGTTACACTATAATTATTATAGCTGGAGTTTCCTGGAGAAGCCTGGTGTGAATCTGGGAAAGGACTGCAGACAGTTGGCACTTCATTGCGCCTGACGTCTCTGATTGATCCAGCCAGCACATCCTATAAGTGCATCTGTGATTGGTCCATTGTATCTCCCTTCCCTCTCACTCATTTCTAACCTAACCTAATGTGAGGCACAATCACTATACCAGGAAATTTCCATTGAAAATATATGAGTGCCTTTCAGAGCCTCGAACCCACCAAGCAAAATAAAAAGGCACAAAAATCGACACAGGCACCGTAACCCACTACACCACCACATTGCTGCTGCCATCATAGTGAACCTTTTATTTATAATGAAGAAAAACTTGTATCCACCAGTCTTAGATGCGCTTACTGGATATGCTAGCTGGACCAATCAGAGACTTCAGGCGCAATCAGGAGCCAATTATCTACAGGCCCTTCCTGAGCATGTGACCCTCCTAGACCCATACGCCATCTGTTGTGATATTATTTAAGTATGTCAGTAAATGTCGACACCCGCGCTCACCCTCACTTATTGTGGGTGTCGGCAAATTCACCCGCTCTTTAAGGGTTTATGTAATGTATGGTGTGAATCATGTTTTAATATGCTCAATTAACTTATTGTGTTTCTATTCATTTATCATAGACGAAGCGTCATAAATTCTCGAATTGCTTGATATATTGGTGGAACTTTCGTCTCTCACCACTTAATGACGGAAATGAGTCCTGGATACTGTATTTAAATCACACGGGTGTAGATGAGGAGTACCTACTAACATAGCCAATTTTCACTTCCCACTAAGTCCATATTCTGAATTTCTGAGAGGTTAGAATCATGGACTATGGGATTCTAACATTATGACTCTCCTGTACGTGTAATTACTGTCTCGAATGAAAGGGTCGTTGCTACCTAACCTAACCTACCCTAACGTAACGTAACCTACCCTACCCTACCCTAATGTAACCTAACCTAACCTAACTTACCGTAACGTAACCTAACCTACCCTAACGTAACCTAACCTAACCTACCCTACCCTAATGTAACCTAACCTAACCTAACTTACCGTAACGTAACCTAACCTACAGTAACCTACCCTACCCTAACGTAACGTAACGTAACCTTTCCTAACCTAACCTAACTTACTGTACTCCCTGGAGCTTTGAAATATATTTTGAATAAGACATGATTATATAAGCCTTCATATGGAGAGATAAAAAGATAAGTGAATAAAGGAATGGAGAAAGAGATGGATAGATGTTTAGAATAAAAAGAAGAAAAAAGAGCCCCCCCCCCCAAAAAAAAGAGAAAAAAGACTATGAATTTTCCCCCAAAAGATGGTGGAAGCTCTGATTTTAGATATTTTTTTCTCATCCTTCATCATCAAAGAACATCGTTTCATCATCCTGTCATCAGCCCAATAAGCACAAGTGAAAAACCTCGGCAAAATTACATATTACTTATTAATTTTTATCTGTTTTGAAGATAGAAAAAAAAAAATCTCTCCTCACTTGTGCAATATTTCTCTCCCACATTTTCGATACAGCATTAAACCCAAGTGAATTAACACAGGTAAATATTGAGACTCAAACAGGTTCAGATATTCATTCCATCAGTTGGCATTTCCTACGGGCTTGGCTGAGTGCCAAAAAAAAAATGGGTTAATACATTTTTTTACATTGAAACGCCTTAATTCCTCCAAAATATACCAGACAACAGGACCACATTAACAAAAATAACGATAGTCTGTTGATTGGAATAGTTTGGAGGAATTAAAGGGCTCTAATTAACCTTTATTAACTCTTTTATTAATTGACTTACCTCAGGGGTCCATCCACGGGTGAGCTGCTCTGGGGTGGTGGGGGTGAGGGTAAGGGGGGCGGCGTGGGTGAGGGCGTCTGGGGGCAAGTCCTTCACCACCACTGTCACATTGGCACCCACACCCTTCTGACCCCACAGCTGGTCACTCACTGATACCTGTAACTCGTACCTATAGGGAGAGGTGAAGAAGGGATGGTTATATTTCTCTCTCTCTCTCTCTCTCTCTCGTCTCTCCTCTCTCTCTCTCTCTCTCTCTCTCTCTCTCTCTCTCTCTCTCTCTCTCTCTCTCTCTCTCTCTCTCTCTCTCTCTCTCTCTCTCTCTCTCTCATGCATTATATTAGGTTTTAATACACCAATCCTCTTCTCTCCCCAATCTCTTCTCTCCCCAATCTCTTCTCACCTTTCCTTTACTCTTCCCTCCCCATTTCCTCTCTTACACTTTCCTCTGGCCTTCCCTCTCCTCACCCCCACTCCTTTTCTTCTCCATCTCCACTCCTTCCCTCCCAATCCCACCTCTCCCCCTACCCCTCACTCTCCCCTACCCCCCATTCCCCTAATCTCTCCTCTCTCCCGTCCTTATTTTCTCCTCATCTCCACTCCTCCCATCCCCTTCACACTACCCATCCCCCTCCACTCCTCCCATCCCCTCCACCCCTCCCATCCCCTCCACCCCTCCATCTCTCCTCCACTCCTCCAATCCCTCCACTACTTCCCTCTTCACTCCCTCTCCTCCACCTACTCCTTATCATTTCCTCCTCACTCTCCACCACTCCTTATCATCTCCTCATCTGCACTCCTCCCATTCCTTCGCCTCTGCTGTGCTCTCGTCCTCCTCCTGCCTCACTAAAGCGGCATAATTCCCCGCCTGATGCCGCTAACTTCCCCCCAAGGCACCGCAGAGGCGAGGTGCCGAATACTGCCGCAGTCCAACCCAACCCATGCAACCCAACCTACCAGTCCTGTCCCTCCTTGCTTCCCTTCCCTTCTCTCTTAGTTCCCTGCTTCACTTCTCTCCTACTTCCCTGCCTCCCTTGCCTTCTCTCTTACGTACCTGCTTCCCTTCCTTCTCTCCTACTTCCCTGTTTCCCTTCCCTTCTATTTCCCTGTTTCCCTTCCCTTCTATTTCCCTGCTTCCCTTCCCTTTTCTCCTATGTACCTGATTCCCTTCCCTTCTCTACGACTTCCCTGCTTCCTTCCCTTCTATTTCCCTGCTTCCCTTCCCTTCTCTCCTACTTCCCTGCTTCCCTTCCCTTCTCTCCTAGTTCCCTGCTTTCCTTCCCTTCTCTCCTAGTTCCCTGCTTTCCTTACCTTCTCTCCTACTTCCTGCTTCCCTTCCCTTCTCTCCTACATACCTGCTTCCCTTCCCTGACTTCCTTATCCTCATCTCTTCATCCATTCATTCCTATTTCCTTGCTTTCCTTTTATTCTCTTACCTGCCTCCCTCATCCTCCTCTCTCCCTCAATCCCTTCCTACTTCTCTCCATCCCTCGTTTTCTCCTTGCTTCCCTTCCTACTTTCCTCCATGCCTTCCTACTCTTCCCTTCTTCCCTTCCTACTCTTCCCTGCTTCCCTTTCCTACTTTCCTGCCTCCCTAATCCTCTCTCCCTCCACACCTTCCGACTTCCCTCCATTCCTTCCTACTTCCCGGCCTCCCCTACCTCGTTTCCTTCCTCTTCTCCTTCCTCCTCTCCTTCCTGTTGTTGTTGTTCTTGTTGTTGGTGTTGTTGGTGTTTGTGGTGTGGTGGAGGTTGTGGTGTTGTTGGTTGTGGTAGTGTTGGTAGTGGTGATGGTGGTAGTGGGGGTGGTGGTGGAGGTGGTTATGGTGTTGTTAGTTGTGTTGGTGTGGTTGTTGTTGTTGGTGGTGGTGGTGGTGTTGTTGTTGTTGGTGTTGTTGGTTGTGGTGGTGGTGGTGTTGGTGGTGGTGGTGGTGGTGGTTGTGGTTGTTGTTGGTGGTTGTGGTGGTGTTTGTGGTGGTGGTGGTGGTGGAGGTGGTTGTTGTTGTTGTTGTTGTTGTTGGTGTTGTTGTGTTGTTGTTTGTGTTGGTGGTGATGCTAGTGTGGTATATAGTGCATAATCGAGAGGTGGAGGTGGCATAGTTAATGTTATTTTTGTTCATGTTGCCTCTGTTGGTTTTGTTGATGGTATTTTTTCATAGACTCGATTTCTTAAGTCATTATAATTATCCTTTTATGACCGAAAGATGTGGTTTGGGTGAAGTTATCTGCCTCGGGTGTGTGTGTGTGTGTGTGTGTGTGTGTGTGTGTGTGTGTGTGTGTGTGTGTGTGTGTGTGTGTGTGTGTTCTTGTGTGTGTGTGTGTGTGTAAAGAGTAAATGTGAGCATAGTGGTCAGCTGTGGGTGTAGCTATCACACACACACACACACACACACACACACACACACACACACACACACACACACACACACACACACACACACCACCTGCAATCCTTCATTTATTCTTTCATTCCTTCATTCATTTTTTTTCCTGCCTACCTACCTTACCTTTTCTCTCTCCTTTCCTCCCACCAGTATTCCTTTGTTCTCTTCTTCTCTCTCATCACACACGAACCTCTCCTTCCTCCATTCCTTCCTTTCATATAATTGTAATTCATATCTTTTATACTCTCAATTAATCATTCATTTTTTCTCTTCCAATCAAGTTTTTTTTTCTTTTCTTTCCATTTTCTCCTTTTCACCATCTTACTTCCTCTCTCGCTTTTTTTATTTTTTCTTCACTCCTCACTACAAAACTACTTATCATTTTTACTTTATCTTATCCTTTCGCTAGATTAAAAGTTTCCGTCTCTCGTAATCCACTTTTTCTGTCCTCACCTCTGTCTC
>JAWQEG010001556.1:7500-113796 GCA_033782935.1 Petrolisthes cinctipes
CATTTTTTTTTATACACGATTTTTTGTTTGCAAGTTCTACACCACCACGTTTTGTTTACATATTTCTACATCGCGTTTTTTTTTTTTTTTCATTTTTCTACACGTTGTTTTTTTTTTTTTTTGCACTTTTTATATCACGTTTTTTTTTCATTTTTCTACGTTTTTTTGTTTGCACTTTTTTATCACGTTTTTTTTTTCATTTTCTACGGCACTTAATTGGTTTGTTTTGTATTTTTCTACACCACGATTTTTTTGTTTGCAATTTTCTACACTTTGCTTGTTTATAATTTTCTATAGTAGTGTTTGTTTGTATTTTTCTACATCACGATTTTTGTTTGCACTTATTACTTACACACACACACACACACACACACACCACCACCAATACACACATCATTAGTACACACACGTTTACACACACATCACCAACACATACACACCAATACACACACGTTTACACACACACACACACACACCAATACACACACGTTTACACACACACACCACCATTACACACATCATTAGTACGCACACGTTTACACACACACAGTCACACACCACCAACAAACACACACACACACACACACAAACAAACAATTACACACACCATTAGTACACACACACATTTTTTCCATTAATACCGTAATGGTGTGTGTGTGTGTGTGTGTGTATGTGTTACAAGTTAGAGAAAGCTCAATAACTCTACACACACACACACACATACAGACACACATACACAGCCACAAACAACAACCACCATTAACCCCTACACACACACACACACACAGACGGTCACAAATAAAAAAAAAAACACTATTAATACACACACACACATACAAGAGACAGGTATACACACACACACACACAGATACACACACACATTCATACGAGATATACACACACACAGTCACAAATAAAAAAACACACTACCAATACACACACACACACACGACAGAAATATACACACACATATACATATACAAATACATACACACACACACAGGCACACACACCCTCCCTCCAGACGACCACAAGGAGCACTGAATGAAATACCTTGAGAGGAGGTGAAGGTGGTGGAGTGGTGGGGGCGGGGGGGGGGGGGTTGGGGTGTGGTGGGGGGAGTAGGGGTGATAAGGGGGGAGGGGAGGAGGTTTGGGATGCTACGTGTCACTATATTGAAGACTATTATTATTATTATCATTATTATTATTATTATTATTATCTCGTGTCACTATAATATTATATAGGTAAAGCAGTTTATTATTGTTATTATTATTTCGTGTTTATATCTTATTCTCTAATTTATCTTTTATTCTTATTATCATCTTTAGGCTATATATCTTGTATTTTCATTTATTTATCTTTTATTATTATTATTATTAATTCGTGTATTGAAAGTGTGTGTGTGTGTTCCATTTATTATATCTTATTTTTATCTAATTGTATTTTATTTATATCTTATTGAGAGAGAGAGAGAGAGAGAGAGAGAGGCAGGATTGATTGATATTAGGTGCCGCAATAGCGAGGTCATATAGCGCCAGAAGAGAGAGAGAGAGAGAGAGAGAGAGAGATTGTAACAGTCGTGGTGCCAGAGAGAGAGAGAGAGAGACAGACAGAAATTGTAACAGTCGTGGTGCCAGAGAGAGAGGAGGCATGGAAGATGAGAGAGAGAGAGAGAGAGGGGGAGGGGAGGGAGGGAGAGAGAATGGGGGGTGGGGGGATATATTGGAGGCTAACCTGACCATCTCATACTGACCTAACTCAACATAACACTGGCCATCTCATAATGACCTGACCTGACCTGACCTAATGCTGGCCACCTCACCTTGACCTAACCTTTATAACCTAACGCTGGCCATCTCATACTGACCTAACCTAACCTAACCTGATCTAATCTAACTTAACCTAACCCGCAGTTTAAAATTTAGAGGATTAACACTTACCATTAATAGGTTTTCCAAAATATGTATAAATAAAAATATAGTTTACTAGACTTATGTGTATTTCTGTAATAAGATTATACAATATTATCATAGTATATATACAATGAGTCAACTACAACTAATAATAACTTACCATTTAATTAAGGTGGTAATACACTTGTGGTATATTGGAGGAGTGTTTTGATTCCTCCAAACCCCAGGCCAGGAAACACAGCCACATAAACAAAAATAATGGTGGTCTGTTGTTGTTTGGGGGTTTTGGAAGAATCAGTTGCTCCAGAATTACCACCACCAACACTGTACTGTCCCCTTAATTAATCCATACACCACCATACCAATTTGGAGGCACCACACAAAATTTGGAGGAACCATACCAATTTGGAGGAACCACATTAATTTGGAGGAACCACACTAAATTTGGAGGAACCATACCAATTTGGAGGAACCACATTAGTTAATCACAGATCTGTATTGTTCATAAATCAGAATTTTTTTAATGACCCTGTGATTGTGTATGAAAATTGGAGGCTTCTGATTCCTCCTGACCATGCCATGAAACAAACAAACAAGATCCTTCTATATAGATGTGTGTGTGTGTTTGTGAGTGTGTGGTGTGTGTATGGTGAGTTTGTTTTTGTGTGTGTGTGTGGTGTGTGTGATGTAGTCAGAAAATTGGAGATAAATGAGTCCTTTAAATATTGCCACAGCACACACACACACACACACACACACACACACACACACACAAACAAACTCACCATACACACACACCATACAGAGTTACACACACACACAGAAACAACCTCACCATATACATACACACACACACACACACGCACACAACACAGAAACAAACTCACCATACACACACCATACATAATTACTTACACACACACCACACAAACACACACGGAAACAAACTCACAATACAGCACACACACACCTATATGGAAGGAGCTTACTTGTTTCGTGGCATGGTCAGGAGGAATCAGAAGCCTCCAATTTTCATACACGATCTGTACACGGTCATTAATTGATAATATTCACACACACACACACACATACTTACTTACACAAACACACACACATACTTACACAAACACACACACACATCATGTACGGTACATTTGGGGTCAAAAGTAGTGTTGCCAAGTTATCAAGAATAGTATATGATTTTACACACACACACACACACACAGGTTTGTAAACTGAATAACCAGAAAAGATTTAATTGTGTGTGTGTGTGTGTGTCTATGCATGTGTGTGTGTATGTGTGTATAATGCTGTATGGTGAATCTGTTTAATGTGTGTGTGTGTGTGTGTATAATGCTGTATGGTGAATGTGTGTGTGTGTGTGTGTGTATAATGCTGTATGGTGAATGTGTGTGTGTGTCAAGAAGAGCTGAGTGTGTGTGTGTGTGTGTGTGTGTGTGAGGGAAGGCAACAAGACTTTTTCCACCAACTGTACACTGGTCTATCATCATCATCACCTTCACAAACAAACAAACAAACAAACACATTAACTCATTTACAAACTCAAAATCTTTATAACATTTTTATTTTTCTGTAAGTCAACTTTTGGATCATATTTTAATTTTTAAGTCAATTTTTGGATAATATTTTAATTTTAAGTCAAATTTTTGGATAATATTTTCATTTTTAAGTCAATTTTTGGATCACATTTTCATTTTAAGTAATTTTATTGTTATTATTTTGTCCTAAGTCACATTAGTATAGTTTGGAGGAATCAGTAGCCTCCAATTTACTGTTTTATAATATAGTTTGGAGGAATCGGTAGCCTCCAATTTATTATAGAAAATATAAATAGGTTCTTCCCTTAATTAATATTATTATAATAATAATAATACAAGAAAATCTGATGATAGTTTTGGTACACACACACACACACACACACACACACACAGACAGACACATGTACGTACACACACTGACACAGACATATGTACGTACACACACACACACATGTACATAATAATGTGCTAAGATGGTTAACAAAATATAATAATCTATAGAATGATATTGTTTTATGTGTCAAATAATAATAATAATAATAAAAATGAAAATAAAAATAATAAAAATGAAAATATAAATAATAATAATAATAATAATAGTACAGTAATAATAATGGTAATAATAACACTGGTATTATTATTATCATTTTATTACTAATAGAAAATAACAAACACATACATACATACATTATTATTATTACAAAGTGCTGTACTGTACTAAAAATAATAATAATAATAATAATAATAATAATACAGTAAATACATTACATTCCTCACTAATAATAATAATAATAAATATAAATAACAAAGAAAATAAATAGAAAATAAATTAGGAAAAAATTGATAATAAAATGAAAAAATTAATGAAAAAAAATTATAACTAAAAAAGGAAAAAATAATTATAATAAAATGAAAAAAAAATAATGAAATAAATAAAGAAACAAAAGATAATTAAATAAATGAATAAATAAATAAAGACAACAATAATTAAAAGGATAAATCACAATAAATGTCCTGAGGTGAGATAATAATAATAATAACAATAAGAAAAATATATAATAATAATAATAATAATACAAAAAAAATAAAATAATAATAATAAAAATAAAATTAATAAAAAAAAAATAAAAAAATAATAATAAAAATATATAATAATAATAATAATAATAAATTTCAAAATAATAACAATAACAATAATAATAATAATGGTGGCTTCTTGTTGTTGTTGTTTGAAGTAGTTTGGAGGAATCATTTGCTCCGGATTTACCAACACCACCAACACTGTTATCAGGAAGACCACAACCGGTTTAAATTGGAGTGCTACTGATTCCTTCAAACTACTCCAAGAAGCAACAACAACAGGCTGCCACCATTATTATTATTATTATTATTATTATTTTTTTTTTTTTTTTTCATTATTATTATTTTTATTCTTATTATTATTTTTATCATTATTACTTTTATTTATATATATTTTTGTTGTTCATATAGTCCTGTTGTTGTTGTTGTTTCTTGGAATAATAATAATAATAATAATAATAATAATTGTCATGGTGATATAATATACTTTGGAGGAATCAAAATGCTCCAATGTACAGTCGGCAAAAAAAAGTTTCGTTACCATCCCTACGTTAATTTTAACATGGGTAAGCCCGGTAGTGTTGGTACTCCACTGACTGGACAGCTGTTGGTGCCTCGTGTCATCCTGGACATGATGGACACATATCGTCTTTGTCTCGGCAGTGACAACTTTTTATATCAAAAGTTTAGCTGATTTTAAATTAAATTTTGAGTGTTCAAGAACTCTTATTATTTAACTATTCATTATTAAACATAAGGAAATACGTTTGAGTATTTTAGAACAAGAATAACCGTGAAATACCCAGAAAAAATAGCACTAGGTGAAAGAACATCATCCCTACTTGCCTGCCCATGAGACACTGAGGGGCACAGAGGGTGGCGGAAGTATTAGACACTCGCCAGTCAGGCCTACCAACATTACATCACACTGTTAAAGGGATGGTAACGAAACTTTTTTTGCCGACTGTACCTAAAGTATATATACATTGCTATCTTGGTGGTAAATTGGAAGGCTACTGATTCCTCCAAACTGTGTCAGGAAACAGATCAATTAAGTTTATTTACTCTATAATTATATTAATCATTTATTTATGTCACATTATTATATATATATATCAATTCTGTGTGTGTGTATGTGTCTGTGTGTGTATGTATGTGTGTATGTATGTATGTATGTGTCTGTGTGTGTATGTATGTATGTATGTGTCTGTGTGTATGTATGTGTCAATAACCATAATGTCAACCTGGACTAATTTCCGTCATTCACTTCGTACCAACAACGTCACCAAAAAAAAAAAAAAAACATAAAAATGTGGAAAAAAAATAAAAAATAAAAAAATAAATAAATAAAAATAATAATATTAATAATCACATACATACAAAAAAAAAAAAAGATATATATAAAATCATGAAAAAATAATCAGATCTATTTATATAAAACAAGAAAAATAATAATAATAATCCGTTAAGCCCAAATCAATTATTCCATTAGAGTATAAATTAATTGTTATAGACAGGCCCAAATCAATTATTCCATTAGAGTATAAATTAATTGTTATAGACAGTCCCAAAAATCACGCATGCAGTGTTTATATCATTATTAAATATATATATATGTATATATTTGTGTATATAATTATAATTATATGGTGGGTATACAAATGTTTCTTCTCATTAGGTATGTAATAATAATAATAATATCATCATGTTTTTTATACACTGCCGCCGCTGAGAAATGTATCATATTGTTGTTATAGATTTTGATCATGCAATACTGTACTTAAATGAGAGAGAGAGAGAGAGAGGTAGAGAGAGAGAGATAGAGAGAGGGATAGAGAGAGAGAGTGTTTAGATAAATATGCTTCCGAGAGAGAAAGAGAGAGAGAAAACAATGCATAAATACAGTATACCCAGAGAGAAATAGATAGATAGACAAATAGACAGATAATCAGATAGATAGATAGATAGAAATAACGGTATTGATTCTATACAGTACTCCTCTGACTTGCTGACCACTTACACCTTATGGTAACTCTTATTTATAGGACCTTTAGTGTTTTGAAACGCGCATTACTGTACACACACACAAAGCATATTTTTTCGGTCCTTAGGTATTTTGGAACGCGCATACACACTTCACCCCATGTATGTATGTATGTGTTTGTGTGGGGTTGGGAGTAGGGTGTGTGTATATGTGGTTGGGAGGAGGGTGTGTGTGTTTTGTGGACCGCCGCCGTGTTTACGTGTGAGTGACTCCATAGCCTGATGTGGACTTTGCAAACGCGCGGTGCAAAAACGCTTCGTGTGAAAAGGTTATCTTATCTTATATCCCTGCTTCACTCCCAATTTTAACTCTCACTCCCAATTTCCATATACCGCATTTATCTCGTCGTCATCGTGCTCTCCGTCGTTCATTAGGTCGTAGATAAGAACATATCGTCGGGTCCTGATGCCCGGGGTACAACGGCCGTAGAAATTGCATGGGCTTGCTTCATACGCCGAGCATCGTGCATCGCGACTCGACGCTACGTTCTTGTTTACGGCCCAATATCCTGAGGTGCAAACTTGGCGACGAAACACCTCTCCGTCGAAGCCCAAGTCTTATAACACAGGCCTCATTCTTTCAAGCTTAAAATTGCGTGTACTGTTGTTGTTTTTGTTGAAGTTTCTCAAGCTTTCTTATCCTATACTTCCTTGTCTTGTGGTCAGTAGTCAGAGGGTGATAGAATCCTTACCCTCGTCTCTTTATCATATAATATTATCATCCACCCATACACACACACATACAGTAGCATTTATTTCTGTGCAAAATAAAATACTGTACACCTGTTTATTATATTTCTTTTTTTTTTTCCTTTTTTTCTTTTTTGTCGCACAACCTCTCGATAATTGTAATAACCGCGGATCAAAAAATAGTTTTACTCTATTGCAGGAAAGATCACATTAAAGATGATAACAGCCATGAGTCATCACCAGCTTTGATAATAATGGCACACACTATATTCCCCATGAGAGAGAGAGAGAGAGAGCTAGGGAGGGTGAGGGAGAGTTAGAGTTAGAGAGAGAGAGTGTTTGAGTTAGAGTTAGTCATTCTATCACACAGGATAATCCATTGTTTTGATGAACTCGATGGCAGCACAGAACTGCGTCCACCAGTACTGATCTTCTCCCTTAAGTCTCTTCTCAAAGAACAGGTTCACATACTGGACCGTAGACAGCAGCGCCGGGGGATTAGCCTGTCACGAGAGAAACACTAATTACAAACATTTCACACATATCCAATTACAAACATTTCACACATATCTAATCACACGTATCTAATTACAAATATTTCACACATATCATATCAGCAACACAAGTTATTTTTCTTTTTCTGAGAAACGAGAATAACAAAACTTTTACATGGATCTTAAAATCAACACAAGTTTTTTTTTCTTTTGCTCAGTCTGTGACAAGCAAAACATGAATCACAAACATTTCACACATATCAACAACACTCAGTATGTCACAAGAGAAATCACAAACACAAACATTTCACACATATCTTATCAGTAACACAAGTTTTTTTCCTTTTGGTGGTGAAGTGTGTGACTCTCTCCTTCATTCATTCTTTCATTTATTATCCTCTTCCTGCTTTCACCTTTCATCTGTACATTCATCTTCCCTTTAATCCCCCCCCCCACACACACACACACATCACCTCTCTCACATTTCCTTTCAACCTTGCATCACCATCCATCAACACACACACACACACATCACCTCTCACATATTACCTTCCTCCCTCCACCTTCCCTCTCCCTTCACTACTAACCTCCCTTCACCTTCCCTCTCCCTTCACCACCAACCCCTCTTCACCTTCTCTCTCTCTCCCTTCACCACCAACCCCTCTTCACCTTCCCTCCACCACCACCTCATCCCTCCACTACCAACCTCCCTCCACCACCTCATCCCTCCCTCCTTCCTTGCAATACACTTACCATAATGAGTACATAGACCAGTACTGGCATGTAGTCGTCTGCTCCTGGTACTGACTGTCTGTGTACAAGGTGTAATAGGTTCATGATGGTTTGTGATGCTCGTACAACACACTGTAGTTTGTCCCCAGGTGTCTTGTAGGCGCTGATACACACCACCTCCGCCTGGGCACTCGGCCACGGACACTCATATTGGTACAGCTGGCGGGGGAAGAGGAAGGTTGATTGATTGGCTGATTGATTGATTGATTGATATTAAGGCGCAAGAACAGGGAGGTCCTATGGCACCCGGGGGAGGAGGGGGGGAGAGGAAGGTTGATTGATTGATTGATTGGAAGGGAGGGAGAGGAAGGTTGATTTACTGATTGATTGATTGATATTAAGGTGCAAGAACGGGGAGGTCATATGGCGCCCGAGGAAGAAGAAGGTGATTGAGAGGTGGGACAGTAAGCACAGAAGGTAACAGATGAAAAAAAGGGACAGTTGGAGAAGTGAAAGCCTCTTTAAGTCATCTTTTACGACAAGTTGGGTTACTGGGGGGAAGGGAGTGTAAGACAGAGAGGCATGATACAATACTAGAAAACTGTGTGGTTATGGAGGTGGAGGGGAGGGTGTGTGGTATTATAAAACTGTGTGGTTATGGAGGGGGAGGGGAGGGTGTGTGGTATTATAAAACTGTGTGGTTATGGAGGGGGAGGGGAGGGTGTGTGGTATTAGAAAACTGTGTGGTTATTTAGGGGGAGGGGAGGGTGTGTGGTATTAGAAAACTGTGTGGTTATGGTGATGATGGTGGGAGAGGAGTACAGTACAGACAGTTGATGTAATGAAATGGAGCAACTGACCATATGGAAGGGTTTATTTTAATCCTACAACTTTGATTACTGTATATTAATGATGTATGTACAGTGAGCATCAATAACTGTGTCTTGAAGTGCAGTGAAGATGTTTGTTGACGAGCTAAATGATTTGTATACAGTATTCCCTTGATATAAGACGAATAAATTTATCATATACAGTAATACCTTTTTAACACAGGGTCAGTAAATTACTTAGTGTGTATGGTAATGAATAACAGAAGCCTGGGAAAACATTTGGTGGTCTTCAATGAGTGTAAAATGAAGAGGTGGATACAAGTATTTATTCATTGTATATCCAGGGTATACTGTATAAATGATATGGTGTAGAAGTGTATAATTATGGTGACAATGTGGATGTTAGATTTGCCTCAGGTGTTGATAATGTTTCACAAGTTGTGTTTAATCTTATGACAACATAAGCAAGAAAATCCGTGGTGGTGTTGACGATGGTGTGGTACAGGTATGATGACTACATACACACACACACACACACACAACACAGAGCCTTAGTGTTCCGGTACCATGGGATCGTCACCAACACCATGGATATTCTTGCATACAACCCATTGTACCAACCTTGGGTATTCTGAGGTCCTTGTGTGTGGGTGTGATGACGGCTGCAAGCTTCTTCATGTGGTCATGCAACACTCTGTAATACAAGGCAAGGCAGGGTTAGTCATGGCACCTCTATTGCACTCTAGTCACCAAATAATGGGCTACTGATTCCTCCAAACTATGCCAGGAAATGAATGAACTCTGCTATATTTTGTCTTAGTTTTTTAATCCAGGCAAGGATGTTCTGGCCACCTCATTTAACCACCTAGCCGTGGGTATTATCTATCACGGCAACTCGTGTCTTCCAAGCCTCTCTCTGCACTCGTAGTCACTATGTAAACAACATATCCGTGATATTCAAACAACATATCACAGCCATCAAAACAAATGCATGCAAAGACTTAAATCCCTCAGATCACTTGCCAGCACAACATTTGGACACAACAAAGAAACCACAACCACAGTATACAAACAATATATCCAATCAGTGATGGATTATGCAAGTCCTGCCTGGGCCTCAAACCTTATTGAGACTCATCTCAACACCCTTCACACCATACAGAACAGATCCCTAAAGATAATAACAGTCTGTACAGCTACCACACCTACAGACCATCTACACCATGAAACCAAAATCCTCAAAATCAAGGATCACCTTGACATGAGAGGCATACAAACACTTGCTGCAGCCATCAAAGTTCTTGAATATGGTCCTTTGTCTCACCCATAACATTTTAGCATACAGCTTTATAATAACATATTGATCTCTCTTACTTTAGTCTTTGTCTCACCCATAACATTTTAGCATACAGCTTTATAATAAATAACATATTGATCTTTCTTACTTTAGTCTTTGTCTGGCCTAGAGCATTATACCACTAGGCTCAATAACTTACTGATCTCTGGACACATCCCCGTCACCGTTGGGGTACAGAGCGTGGATATAGATGTGTGACATGACCCCTCGTTCCAAAGCCAGCTGTGCCGCCACTAACTGTTCACTCGTACTGCCTGGTGGGTCAAAAAAACAATATAGTGTGTTAATGTTGTAATAAAACGTTCTTCTGTAGACGAGGGAAATGTTCACAGCCACTAATATACTCTTGGTACATTGGAGTGCCTTGATTCCTCTAAAGTATGCCAGGAAGCTGAACCAGATTAACAAAAATAATGGTGGCCTGTTGCCTGGAATAGTTTGGAGGAATAACTGGCTCCAGATTTACCAACAGTATAATCCCCCCTTAAGGATACTCGTGTTGTAAAATAGTCAAAAGATTGGAGGTTAGCGAGTCCTTCAAATATTGCCATGAAACACCACCTATGTTGATGGAGTTTGTTTTGTGGTATATTCAGGAGGAATTCAAAGCCACCAAGTCTCAAACACAATTACAAGGTCCTTACAGCTTATGGATGGATGCATCACATAAGTATTGTTATAGTTTTTTATCTCTGTCCTGGGAAGAATACAAATTCAGGTTTTAAATTAATTCACATATAGCGATGAATACCCAAAATTAATCTCACAAATTCTTATTCAAAGGACAATATATTAACTCTTGGCCATTCTGATCAGTCTCAGTTTTTGATGCTGAAATGTACTGATGATAGATTTGGCCGTCATAAAATAAATAATAAATAATTCAATATATTCCCGCCCCTACTGTGTTTGATGATGGACGCTTGAGGTAAAGAGAGTGTCATGAGTTGGTGGATGCTGCTTCTAACTGCGCTATACCCACAAGAGAATCTCACCTTAAAATATGACCTGAAACGGAAGCAGCAAAAATTGACACACAACAACAGCAAAATTCCACCTTTGGACTTACTTATCCACATAGGATCTCGGAAGCAAAAATTGACACACAATAGCAAATTCCACCTTTGGACTTACTTATCCACATTGGGTCTCTCTCCAGGTCAGCGTACATTTGAGATAGGAAGGTTTCAACGAGCTGGACCTTCTCGTCGGGTACCGTGAGCAGAGTGAAGTCGTGGGTGAAGCGGCTGAGGATCTGTTCCCGGCGCTCCAGGAACCGTCTCACACACTCACCCCCGATGGACGACATGACCACCATTTTGTCGGCGCTTATTCTTAACAACAATCTGAAATATTTAATGTGTTACTGTTACATGTAAATTTATTCATATATGCACACACACACACACACACACACACACACACACACACACACACACACCACCACTGTGTCTGCGCTTATTCTTAACAATAATCTGAAATATTTAATATGTCACTGTTACATGTATATTTTATTCGTACATGCACACACACTCACACTCACACACGCACACACACACACACACACACACACACACACGCACACACACACGCACACACACACACACACACACACACACACACACACACACACACACACACACACACACACACCACCGTGTCAGCGTTTATTCTTAACAACAATCTGAAATATTTAATGTGTTATTGTTACATGTAAATTTATTCATACATGCACACACACTTCGGAGGAATCAAGGCACTCCAATGTACCAAAAATATACAGTACAACCCCATAAATGTTTTCAAATGACTGTGGTGGGAGATTTCAACAGGACAGTTGTTAAGATCTAATGAAATATTTAGGAAGCATCAAAATAGTTTATAAAATGATGTTGGGAGAGCAGTGATTTTTTTATGTGTATTGTGAGAATCAACAGTAGATGAGAATGAGTGTTTAAGGAGGTATTAATACACTTTTGGTACATTGGAATGCATTGATTCCTTTACAGTATGCCAGGAAACAGTACCAATGAATATCTATAATGGTATCTTGTTACACACACACACACACACACACAGTTCTTGAACAGACTTTCCCTTACACCCTGGTCAAGGACTATGTGCCACGACTGTACATACACACACACACACACAAAACAAATAGCATATATACATACTTTTCGAGGTGTGCGATGGTGGTGAGCAATCCCTGTCTGCTGCGGACCAGGTAGGCCACGTAGGGGGACCTGCTGCGGTAGTCATCAATCAGACTCCTAACCAGCTGTTCTCTGCCCTGGAATAAGATAAGGCAACTACACGTCTGTTTCGCTTCTGTGTTTGCAATCATGTGACGAAATCTGTGTTTGCGATTGTGTGACGAATGCAAGTTTGTTTTGCTTCTGTGTTTGAAATCATATGATGAGTGTATGTTAGTTTTTCTTCCGTGTTGGCAAGCAATATTATAGTGATCAACCCAAGCACTCAAGACTCACACACACACACACACACACACACACAGTATTGAAATACCAGCCGACGGAAAGCAGGGGTACTTGACTTCTGTACTTAGTATGAATTAACCTGAGTATAGAAGGGACACACACACACACTCGGCCCGGTGGTGTAGAGGTTAGCGCACTCGGCTCACATCCAAGAGGGCCCGGGTTCGAATCCCCGGTTGGGTGGAGACAATATGGGATTGTTTCCTTAAGCGTGTAACCCCTGTTCACCTAGCAGAGAATACATACATAAACATACATACTGTTCACCTAGCAGAGAATACATACATATACATACATACTGTTCACCTAGTAGAGAATACATACATATACATACATACTGTTCACCTAGCAGAGAATAGGTACGGGATGTAAGTGGAGGAGTTGTGACCTTACCATCCCGGTGTGAAAAGGTTCCAGCCTTACTCAAAGATCGGTCACTAAGAGCTCTGAGCTCATTCCAGGAGGGTAACAGTTGGTGAGCACGTGTCCAGCACGTGATCAAGACCAGGTGAAACACATACACACACACACACACACCTGAGTATTGAAGAGTCGTACACATCGTAGTGTTTCATGTAGTTGTGCCACCAGGGAGCGGTCATGCATGTTGGTTGCCTCGGCCAGCTGACACCGAAGCCACGTCAACACATCACCCTCCAAACTGTTGCCTCTGTGGGGAAGTGGGGGAAATGTGAGGGGAAGTGGGGGAAATGTGAGAGGAAGTGGGGGACATGTGAGGGGAAGTGGGGGACATGTGTGTGTGTGTATATGTGTATTTGAGGGAAGGGAACGTGTGTGTATTTGGCCATGTGTGTGTGTATCTGGATGTGTGTGTATCTGGATGTGTGTGTATCTGGATGTGTGTGTGTATTTGGACATGTATGTGTGTTTGGCCATGTGTGTGTGTGTTTGGCCACATGTGTGTGTGTGTTTGGCCACATGTGTGAGAGTATTTGGCCATGTGGGTGTGTATTTGGCCATGTGTATGTGTGTTTGGCCATGTGTGTGTGTGTTTGGCCATGTGTGTGTGTGTGTGTGTGTATTTGGCCATGTGTGTGTGTGTGTGTGTATTTGGCCATGTGTATGTGTATCTGGACATGTGTGTGTGTATTAGGTCATGTGTGTGTATATGAGTGAAAAAAGACAAAGGGACAAACAGTATAAGTGGCATGGATTCACTCTGACTGACAATACTTTCCACAAAGAGAAGAGACAATAAATAAACAATAAATTAATTAGAATAAATAATAAACACTGTAATCAAAACATAAATAATATAAAGTATAAACATACACAAAACACCAGAGGGGCCTAACAGATGTGTGTGTGGGTTTAACAATAATAAATACATATAAATAAATATAAACAGAAATGAGTGTCCTGAGAGTAAGCCTGAGCGGACTCACTCTGAGCTTGCTGGAGCGCCAAACTCTGGGAGGTACGGTGAGATGGAGAAGTCTGCTATGCTGAGGACAAGCCGTAGTTTCCTCTTGGCGTCGGTGAAGGCGTAACTCATCTCTATGTTGTTGGGGTCGATGTACAGCCTCTCGTCCTCCTCCGTCTTGGGAAGCTCGTTCACCGCACTGCAACGGTACGCAAGAGAAATCATCGTATGCAAGAATATCGGTGGTGTTGATGATGCTGTGGTACCGGTACGATGGATGTGTAGTGTGTCTAAGGAGTCATGGTATCGGTACCACACCTTTGTCAACACCACAAATGTTCTTGCATACAACCCAATGCTTTGCTAAGATTTGCTCCAAGGGAAGAAAAATGTTTAAAATATGAGGTAGAAAGAAGTAGTCACAATTAAGCTTCTGTAAGTCAAACTGAGCCTGAAAGAAGTTATAAAAAATTAAGGGGGTGTGGGAATAGGGGGACAGGCTTGGGGGGGGGGTTTAGGGGGGTGCGGGAGTAGGGAACAGGCTTGGGGGGGGGGGGGGGTTAGGGGGGTGCGGGAATAGGGGACAGGCTTTCTACCCCTCCCAAGCCTCTCCCCCTATTCCCACACCCCCAAACCCCCCCCAAGCCTGTCCCCTACTCCCGCACCCCCTTAAGCTTTTTTATGCATCACTCTGAGCTACAAAGGAGTTATCAAAATCAAGGAACAGATTGCATTGTATGAACATGTAAAGTTGTTCAGAAAATGTATGGACAGTGTAGAAATTAGTCGAAACCTGTACTATAGTTGTCACAAAAGGTCCTGATGCATTCCATGTTGGATGGAAAATTGTGGCATTGAGAAGACTGCGAGAAAAAAAAAAAAAAAAAAAAAAAAAAAAATATATATATATATATAATAATAATAATAAAATACTACTACTACTTCTACTACTACTACTACTAATAATAATAATGATAATAATATAAAAAAAATGTCCACCACCTGATGACTATTTGAAATAATAATGAAACAGAGAAAACCAATACAACCATCATATCATTCTTAAGGGACCCTGTGATGTAGTCAGAAAATTGGAAATAAATGAGTCCTTTAAATATTGCCACTAAACACCACTCATATAGGAGGAGCTTGTTTTGTGGCATGGTCAGGAGGATTCAGAAGCCTCCACTTTTCATACATGATGACAGGGTCCTTAAGGGGAGATTCTCTTGTTGGTAAATTAGAAGGTCTCCGATTCCTCCAAAATAAACCAGAAAACAGATGCCCTCTATAGTACTAATAGGGGATCTGTTTCATGGCATAGTGTGGAGGAATCAGAGACCTTACAATTCACCAACAAGAGAATCTCCCCTTAAAGTAATACTGCTACAATCTTCTACAAGTAAGTTGTGTTTGATTACTTACAGTGAGTCTTGGTTTGACATCATATTACCGTCTGGTTCTGAGGTGTCCACATCGGGCTTCTTGTTTCTGTACTTGGCTAGGATGTCGTCGCTGGTTTCCTCGATGGTTGGAGGTCGGTTTTCCTCAGACAGAGCTCTCCTGATGTTTGGGTCTTGGCTGTTGAGTCCGACGCGTACGTACACAGCGTCATCACCGGATCGACTCCCGGGCAGCTTGCGTCGTCCCTTGAACCCCGGCAGCTTAAAATTTTTGAAGAATCCTCGTTTGTGTTTTGCGTCTCCGTCAAGAGCGTCGCGGTCGCCTCTC
The DNA here is from genome assembly GCA_033782935.1 of Petrolisthes cinctipes. Lineage (NCBI taxonomy): Eukaryota > Metazoa > Arthropoda > Malacostraca > Decapoda > Porcellanidae > Petrolisthes > Petrolisthes cinctipes. Next base: position 23,818 of record JAWQEG010001556.1, read on the forward strand.
TCGGCCGTTTTATCAAAGCTGATACTCTTTGGTATGGCCCCAGTAGCAGCCATGTTATTGGGAAGAGTAGCCGGCTCAGGGGTTTCAACTGAATCTGTGTTGGGACCTGAACTGGCATTTGAGGCCGAGCGTAACTTCCCGGAGCCACCGACCACGTCAGAGCCGGAGCTGCTGGATGATGCCAGGCTGGTGGTACTGAGGTGTAAACTGCTATCTTCACCAGAGCCTCGGTCACTTGACACCAACTTGTGATGTGCTGCCACCACTGTATGTCCTCCATCATTACTACCACCACCACCAAGGTCCATTAATGTACCACTTCTTCCACTTTCACCAATAAAAGTATTGAGCAAGAGATGTTGATCACCGGACACAATGCCGTTGTTTGGAAGAGTGGAGAGGTTCAGACTCAGACGACCAAGTGACTGTGTTGCTGAAGCTATTTCTTGTTCTGACTGAGACATTTCCTCACTCTCTCCTTCTGCATCAATTCCATCCATTATACATTCATTTTCTTCAGCTCGGTGAATTGGCTGAAACTCAACTCTTGGAGGAGTGGCCGGTCTACCTGCTCTATTCTGTAATAATGGAATGGGTTTGAGAATACCACTTGGTGTACTACTACTTGTGTCTGTAGTTAGTGTTAATGGTATTGGCTTTAATATACCTCCACTACTACTACTGCTTCCTGTCCCACCCACCGCTCCATCTACCGGGGACCGGGACCCCTGAGCTCTGGGAGTCACGTTGTCCTCCTGGTGTGGCTCGGGTCTCAGCAGGTCCCCCCCTCCCAGGTCCACCTCCACCTCTGACCTACCGGTGTCGTCTGAGCGCGCCACTGACTGTGCATCATCTGTGTCGAACTCTGTCATTCTCTCCGAGTCCGAGGCGAGGACATCTGTGCTCCAGGCCTCTGATGCCGTCTCAAACGTCTCCCCGCCAGCATCACCGCCAAGGAAGTCCCCTTCCAGCTCGGCCAGGTGTCGGTTGAGCAGCTGTTCATGGAACTGGTCACTGCGGTCTGCAGCCTCGATGGTCTCGGAATCACTGGCCAATACATCAGTGCTCCAGGTATCAGACACCAGGGATATGGTCTCATCACCACCAATCAGAGGCTTGATCTCAAACCTCCCAAACTTCTCCTCAATGTCCGCCCGTGCTGGTTTGGGGACGGTGACGGGTACATTGGGTGGTGGAGGTTGGTTCTCTTCACCGCTTCTCAGTCCAGTTTCCTCTCCTTCCGTCACCTGTGAGGACGGTGTGTCGCGGCCTGACACGTTGGGAGTGCCACGACCCGACACGTTTGCTGACACCATGTCTGATAAGTTGTCTGGCTGATCCTCCTATAACATTTGGCTTGGTCTTAGAAGGCTGACAATGAAAATACTTAGTCAAAACATGATAACATTCTACACAAAATACAAAACAAGAAACACTTGAAAAGTTTTGATGTACAATATTCTTCAGAACAATTTATACTGTAATTATTAATAACGTATATATAAGCAGTGTACAGACACGAGGTTGAGACATAAAAAGAAACACACACACATACAACAAAATAAACTCAATTTTTTTCAGGAATAACTACTAAAAAATTGTGCTTTAAATTTCACATTATAAACAGTGGTTCTGGGGAGTACATTCAGTTGACTAACAGAAATAAACTATTCATTTGGAGGGGGTGGTCTGACATGCAACTCCAAAACTGTACATAATCATTATAATATAATGATTATGACTTATACAGTACAGTAGACCATGGATATACAATGAATAAATAATTGTATCCATCACTTCATTTTACACTCATTGAAGACCACCAAATGTGTTCCCAGGATTTTGTCATTCATTACCATACACACTAAGTGATTTATTGATCCTGTGTAAATTTAATAATCATCATATAATGAAGGAATACTGTATTTTATAAACTCCTTGTACCTGCTCCACGTCGTCCAGACTTGATGCTACACTGTGGTTGCTGGCGGCCTCACTGATGGCCTCCAGGTTGTCCGAGGTGTTACCAATGGAGCCTTCATCATGGGAGAGGGAGAATCGGGTTCGCTTCTCTGTGGTTGCTTCGCCCCCTCCACCATCGCCCTCGTCTTCTACGTTCATACGCACTCTTGATGTTGTCTTGCTGGCCTGTGTACAAACAAGAAGAAATAAACAAACTGTAAATTACAGACATCATCATTACTTTCAGCTTATTATAATATTTTTCATAATTACGAATTCAGACAAATAATGATACATTTCTAACTGATCCTATCCATTATCTCTGACTTATCAATACCCTGTGTTGTCAAATTTTCTGTAATACAGTTCCTCAAAAATAAAAATAAAAATAATAATAATAATAATAACAATAGCAATCTTCATCATAAATAACCCATTTCCCTTTTTTCAAGGGGTGGGGAGGCCCTTGCCCCAGTGCAGGACAGTCAAGGGGTCCTGCACTGAGGCTTTTTGAACCTTTAATGGGGTCATTGTTAGAGAGTGTGGTCCCCAACCCTCACTCCCTCCCTCCACATATCATAGGGGTTACAAGGCTGACTGTACCATCACAAGAATGGTGGGCAATGGGGATGACACTACTCTATGCCATAAAAAAGTGTCACCACCATACACTCCAAACACCACCACCAAACTAGAGAATAATGAGCCAAACCTTCTGAACCATACATCCAAATCTTCCATCCATTAATATTGTGGGTACACAATAAGTCTGACCTGTACAGCGGATAGGACCTTCTCTTCGGACATGAGGCCTGGATACTCTGGAGGTCCTGATGTGTTGAGTGATATGACGAGTACCGTGTCGTAGTCGAGGGGCGGTGGTGAGTTGTCCCCTTCCTCGGTGCTGCTGCTGGGGCCGGTGAGTTGGGTGGTGCTGCCTCCCCCAGACTCCTGCAGCGATCCCACAGAGTCAGAGTCACCGCTGCCCTCACTCTGACTCTTGGTGGATTTGATTCTGTCCCCAAAAAGTTAAATGGTTCAGCACTCAGCAGTTACTGATATTAGTGTTACATGGTCAACACTCAGCAGTTACCAACATTACTATTATGTGGTCAGCATTCAGCAGTTACCAACATTAGTATTATGTGGTCAAGACTCAACAGTTACTGACATTAATGTTACATGGTCAACACTCTATAACAAGCAATACTGTATTAGGGTCGTATGCAAGAACCTTCATGGTGTTAACGATGGTGTGGTACTGGTATGATGACTCCATAGACACACTACACAGTCATTGTACCAGTACCACACCGTTGTCAACACCATGGATATTCTTGTATACGGCTCTGAGTTTTACAAAAAATGGCTGATATTCTGTATTTCCCTAGTTATGAGAAAGCAATGAACTTGGAAACATATATCAGATCAAGTTTTAATATTTAACAATGTACAAAATGAAATGGCTACTAGACCCAGCTTTTTGTTGCCTTATACATTCAGTGAAGCCAATACAATTCCAGCAAGCAGCATAACACAAAAAGTCACACACATACCTGCCCCAACACAACACACACACAACAGCTACAAAACAATACAACCCCTCCCACACACACACATACACACATACCTGCCCTAACACAACACACGCAACATCTACAAAACAACACAACCCGCTCCCCCCCACACACACACACACATACCTGCCCCAACACAACACACATACACACAAAACAACACAACCCGCTCCCTCACACACACACACACACACACACCTTGGTCTCATATAAAAAGTGTTCACATAGAACGAGCAACCAAAATATTAGCTTAAAATTATTTTACAAAACGATTGTATCCATATAGAACGGGTGGCGAAAATAAGTGAAGCAAATCCGAGGAGTTCTTATACAAAACGAGCGAAATCATAATGAACGTGTCAGGAAATGACATCACTGGCGTCTGTACAGTGTGGGTGAGTGTGTTACCACCACTTCTCCCGCTCCTTCCCCCTTCCTAGTGTTGCCAGGTGCAAGGAAATTTCTCTGTTTTAGGGAATTTTGAATTCCACACAGGGAAATTATATAAAGATTGTTCAAAAGTAAACAGGGAAAGTCTTACCAGAAGAAATACCAAAAAGACCGTCAATGTTCAAGAGTAAACAGGGAATTATTGAGGCATAAAGGGAAATTCTAAAGTTAAAGTTAGGGAAATTTCGTGTGTGACTCGGTCGTTTTTAGTGATTACGAGTTAACCACCAGCTTCAACGCTCAGTCATGCCAGGTGGTGTATTTAAAAAACGGAAGGCCATATCCTTCGATATAAAGAAGGAAGTTATTTCTCGGAAAGAGAAAGGAGAAAGAAACACCAACCTATGGTTAATAAAAGAAAACAAACGATGATCACGCGCTATCTCCCCCCTACCACCTCCACCACCACGGATGCCGCCGACTCGTCTCAGTCACATGAGTCGCCTGCGAAAACCTTAATACGAATTGTAAAATGCATTTTACATACATCCCTGTACAGTAGGATTAAGGCAAGAAAAACCTTGAAAAGTATTTTATGTTAATTTCAGGGACAATTTTGGTGATTGATCGACCAATTGTAATTTTCCTCATAGGTTACGTGTATCACATAGAACGATTTTACATAAAACGACGTCTTCTATCGACCTATTGGACGTTCTATACGAGACCGAGGTGTCCCTGCCCCAACACAACACACACACAACAGCTACAAAACAACACAACCCCCCCCACACACACACATACCTGCCCCAACACAACACACATACACATAAAACAACACAACCCGCTCCACACACCCACACACACATACCTGCCCCCCTTGACTCTCCCCAGCAGGTTTTTCTTATTGGTGTTTGGTGTAGACACGGTTGGTGCGTTGGTGGTAGTGGAGGAGGAAGAAGGTGCAGGGCTGTGATGTGAGGGTTTAAGACGTCCAATGGCTGCCTCAAGGTCCTTCCTCATCACGTCATCCTCAGGCAGCTCAACCATCACCTACAAGAAACAGGAAAGAAATAAACCATAACCTACCATACACACAGGTGAGAATTTAACCATAACAGCAGATCATATCGATGAAGTTGTTGCACTAATATTGACAGGTGAAATAATAATGAATAGTGACTCACTGTGTGTAGGAATGTGATATAATTGTGTAGTTGTACAAGGCTGATATCAGAATGTACACTTATGATTCACATTTTAGAGGAAAGTGATTAAGTTGTTGGACTATTGGCAGATGTTTTTACAGGTGAGGACAATAAGTGACTCTCAGCCTTAAGTCCTCATTTTTTTTTTAATATATAGCACACCCTGGATATACAATGAATAAATACTTGTATCCAAAACTTTATTTTACACTCAAGTCACTCGTTGAAGACCACCAAATGTTTACCCAGACTTCTGTTATTCATTACTATACACACTACCTAAGTGATTTTTGACCCTGTGTTAAAAGGATATAATTATGTGCTAAATGTAACCAATTTAGGGGCTAGAGTTGGAAAAAAACGTTAAATCAAAATGAATGGTTGTGGACTGACCGTGTGTAGGAATGTGATGAAGTTATGTAGTCGTGGCTCTGGTATGAGACATGAAGCTCGGACCAGTGTGCTGAGTGGGTTGTTGATGCAAGACGACCCAACCGGTGGTGACTCTGTACCTCCACCCTCCAAGATACCATCAACAACGCTAGATATTACCTGCAATGAATGGAAGTAATATGGTTGGTGGTTGTTATTGCAATTAGTATTTATGTACAGTACATTTCTCTCTCTCTCTCACTCTCTCCCTATCTCTCTCTCTCTCCTCCACACATTACTATATTCTCGATATCACCTGCACCAACACACACCTAAGGCTTTCACATTTATTTATATATTTTATAGCCAAAGACAGAGTTATATTGTATAATTATATTACACAAAGAGACGGTTATACTATAGTAGTGTCTTATTTTTGACTGTTGGTTTAATGGGTGTGTATTGTATTGTTTGTAATGAATGTGTGTATAGAAAACCCTTTTTATAGTGACATTACACACTCATAAACCCAGTGATGGATAATGAGGACTTACTGTACACACATTCATTACAAACAGTACAACAACAACAACAGTACAAAACAAGTCCTTACTGTATATGGGTGTGTAATGTACAAAGAGGGTTTACTGTACACACATTCATTACAAACAGTACAACACACATCCATAACAACAACAGTGAAAAACAAGGCATTTCTGTACAGCATCTTACTTGTTAAAATACCCAGTGGAAAAGAAATATTTTACTGTATAGGACCTTCCTTGTTAAAAATACATCCACTAGTTCTTACCACTCAACTCACCTCTTTGTCAAAATGTGAGTATAGATCTGACTGTCTTGGATCAGGAGACTCCCCTCTACTCATTGCCAGCGCTTGAAGGATCTGAGCTACCTGAAGTAAAGTACAATATTCTTAATATATTTGGAATAATAATAATAATAATAACAATAATAATAGTAATAATAATAATAGTAATAATAATAATAGTAATAATAATAATAATAATAATTTGATGAATCTTGAAATGTGTGATACCATAACAGTGAATGGCTTAATGATACACTGAAATGAATCTAAACTAAAATCTGTGTCCATTTCCTGTATAAGATTGATCCTTGAGATGGAAAAAAAAAAAAAAAAAAAAAAAAAAAAAATTAACAGTTGATATTAATACTCTCAAGTGGGTGTCAAATATAATGAGTGTCCTTTACCTGTATAAGAATGAACCTTGAAATGAGTAATATCACAGTAAGGGGGTTCGGGAGCAGGGGACAGGCTTGGAGGGGACTTGGGGAGTGCGGGAATAGAGGGACAGGCTTAGGGTGGGTAGAAAGCCTGTCCCCTATTCCAGCAACCCCCTAACCCCCCCCCCCCAAGCCTGTCCCCCTACTTCCGCACCCACCAAAACCCCTCTAAACCCCCCCCCCCAAGCCTGTCTCCCTATTCCCGCACCCCCTTAACACTGTAACAGATCTAAAATATGAGTGTTACCTTTACCTGTATAAGATTGAACCTTGAGATGTGTGATATGGGTGCGTCACAGACCCCGTGTGGCTCGGGTGTAACAAGGGCCGGGCCGAGGAAGAATACAAAGACGAGGTCGACGCAGATGGTACTGACTTCACGTGTGTCGGCTCTCTTGGCGGTGAGCAGCACGTCGTACAACACACGCACCAGCCATGACAGTTGTGGTGGGAAGCAGTTCATTGCATCCTTTATGCTCTCTATGAACCTGACAAACATATACGTTGTTGTTGTTAGTGGGAATTTGCAGCAAGATAGTATCAGCACAAAATTTTACTGAGTTTCATTGTGTTTAGAAAATTGTATTTTGTTAATTGCCAGCAGAATTATTCATCGTGCTAATTGTTGGCTGAAAATTGCACTACAAAACACACCACTTGACCATAATTAGTCTCTTCCGTGTTATTCTTCAATCATAATTATATACGTTTTCCTGAACACTGACTTACCCACAAGAATATCTACAACATAAAATCATCAATAACTTTACTGATCCCAGCCAGACAAGAACCATAAACCCAATCTCAATCCACTACACTAGAGGAGAGCCTGTTTACCTTTCAGATATTTTGAACAGTTTTAACAATGGTCCAGGCTCTATTAACTACACTACAAGAACATTCCTTTCCTAGTGAAGCGCCCCTTTACCTTTCAGTAATTTTGACAGCCTGAGCAAAATCCCCACCTCAACTCACCCCCCTAGAGAAGCACCCCTTTACTACTGAGTCCCCTTTTACCTCTCAGTAATTTTGACAAGCTTAGCAATGGTCCAGGCGCGGTACTTGGCGAGGGCAGCGTTGTACTCTGGTGTGCCTTCCTTGCCAAACCTCCTCAGCCGCTCCTCTGCAGGAAAGCGAACAGCAGCCTTGGAGGGGTCAATGTCTAGGAAGAGCTCATCCTCCATCAGTAGCTGCATGATGGGTTGGTGAAGGGCTGCCGTCAAAAACACCTGTGAGGCAAACACTTCGAGATTAAATTTTCATCATACTACAACAACAATCAGTATTAAATGAATCCCTGTACATGAGTTGATTTCACTACTGTATCATTTTTCTCTGACCTCCACCAAACAGTAATTCTTATCACTGAGAAGCATGACTGATGCAAAAAGGTATACAAATATTTAAATTAAAGTGTGACTAAGTGATATATTGGGCCTGTGTTAAAAAGATAGTGTTAAATTTAATCATGCTATATCAAGAACCTACTGTAACCTGACACATGGCTCACCTTGGCCTTGGGTAGGGAGTCGACGTAGGCGCGGTAGATCTGGCTGAAGGCGCAGGACCCGTGACGTAGCAGTCGCCGAGGTGTCTCTGATGTGGCCAGCTGTAACTCCATTAAGTGTCTGAAGGCAAGGAAGGAAACAACAATTTGTATCAACTTAATTTGTATCAGTGCATTCAGTACAGTAAATACTTATTATCATCATCATTATCAATACTCCATTTCCCGGGTCCAGCTCAAAGGCTTTGGTGGGATCATTGTAAGAGAGCAGGGTCCCTAATCCTCACCCCCCCCTCCCTTTGCATTGTAGGGGATACAAGGCTGACTGCACCATAACAAGAATGGTGGGTGATGGGGACGCTTCTTCCCTAAAATAATCTATGCTCACTTCAGTAAATTGAGTACGTATGTCTCGTCGTCTGGCAGGAGGCAGTTGGCGTATATGGAAGAGAAGACTGTCCTTGCTGCCGTGTGCATCGCTTCCTGACTCTGACTCTCCCCCACCACCAGACATCGTGCCACCAGTCGAGGGTTCTCCCGGATGCTTGAGAATAAGTCTCCATATAATGACTCCTGATAAAATATAAGGTATACAGTTGTTGATATACTTTGTTAATTAATACACAGCTGAAAATAAGAAAGTCCCCATTTCACACATGTTTGAGAATAAGTCCTTGTATAATGACTCCAATAAGTATAAATTCAGTACAGTAAGATACAAGATGCTGGTTTGGTTATTAAGGTCATTAAGGCGATGTAACTGTAGAGTGATAGAATGTGTGTGTATGTGGGTGTATGTAGAGAAGTGTACATATGTGTTGGGTGGTGTGTGTAAGTGTTGTCAATTTTGTGTATGTGAGTGTATGCAGAGAAGTGTACATGTGTGTTGGGTGGTGTGTGTTGTCAATTATGTGGTGCTGGAAGGTAAGAAGGAAGGCTGAACTTACACTGAATCCGAGCACTTTGTATCCGTCGACAAATTTGAGTTGGTTAAGGAGGTTTGCTTTTTGACAGCATGATGGGGGTGAGGAGTGTGGACGTAGGACAAGGTCGTCATAGTTCCTCTGTTGTTCCCCGCGGACCCAGGAGGCATGGTAGGCCCGCTCTATGCTTTTGCGTACCTGATGACAAAAACATTACCCTTACAGTTTCGTTTTAAGACTTGGTGTTGTATGCATGAATGTTAGAGGTGTTGACGAAGGTGTGGTTCCAGTACGATGACTCTGGAGTGTGTGTGTCTATAGAGTTGTCGTACCGGTACCACACTATTGTAAACACCATCAATGTTCTTGCATACGACCCTTAGCACACACATGAGTCATTATCTGTGTAGTAGACATGTGCTTTGAATAGTTTGAGGTAATACTGAATGAGTCCAAACAATGAGGGCAGGAAATACAGTAGTTGAGTACTATAATATATATACACTGTTTTACCTTATCATTTAGGTGTTGTATTTGGTGTTTTTCAGCTTGTAGAAAAAGACGCTCCTGCTTCAAATGATGCGCTAACTCCCCTATGCCAGACTGAAGGCTTCCCATGCTTTTACAGCTCTGGAAACACAAAAAATAACATATGAAACAATAAAGCACCTGCGGAGATTCACATTAAATCACTTTAGGTGCATTAGAGTGCCTTGATTCCTGCACAGTATGTCAGGAAACAGACCCAGATGAAGAAAAATAATGGTGGCCTGTTGCTTGGAATAATTTGGAGGAATAAATTGATTTAGAAATACCAATACTGTACTACCCTCTTAATCATAGGCACAACAATAAAGCAAAGGAAATTTAACTTATCCAAAGTCTAAACACAATACAGTATTCCCTTGATATAAGATGGGTATGTAGCACATTGTTTTGGGTGGTAAATCTGGAGCAAAAGATTCCTCCACAAACTATTCCAGGCAACAGGATACAGGACCATTATTTTCCTTCATCTGGGTCTGTTTCTTGGCATACTTTGGAGGAATCAAGGCGCTTCTATCTATCAAAAGTATACTATCCCCTTAAATTCATCACACATATCCTTTTAACACAGGGTCAGTAAATCACTTAGTTAGTGTGTATGGTAATGAATAACAGAAGCCTGGGAAAACATTTGGTGGTCTTCAATGAATGTAAAATGAAGACAGTGATGGATACAAGTATTTATTCATTGTATATCCAGGGTGTACAGTACTGTATATACTCCACTACCAATTGCCTATACCTTCACACTCATTATTACTCTATGTTGACATGTTTTTAGTATATTATTATTACCGGTATACTTTTCTGTACTGAAGATTTACGTTTCTTGGAGTTAGCTAATAAGGGGAGATTCTCTTGTTGGTGAATTGGAAAGTCTGTGATTCCCTCCAAACTATGCCAGAAAACAGATGACTCCAATGTTACTTTAAGGGACCCTGTCATATATATAGTCAGAAAATTGGAGGTAAACGAGTCCTTCAAATATTGCCATGAAACAACACCTACAGGGAAGGAGCTTGTTTCGTGGGATAGTCAGGAGGAAGCAGATGCCTCCAATTCTCATACACGATCACAGGGTCCTTAAACTACTTCTTCAAGGAAAAAGCTCTTCGTGGCTCAAGTATTATTATTTAGCGATACAAATTGTGCAATGAAAAGTAGTTTAATAATATGACACTTAAATTGGTATTATTAAACTTTTCCTTTGACGAAAAGTTCTCTTCATTGATCAGTTCCCATGTTTTTGCAAGGCGAATATAGCGATGAAAAAGTTTATTAATACCATCCTATATGGCCTCACCTGTGCAACAAAAAAAGTGAAAACATTCAAAATCATGTCCAATTTCTGTGAGTGAGTGTGACTGTTTGGGGTAAATAGTTCAGAGTGAAACGAAGGGCTACCGATTCCTTCAAACTATTCCAGGAAACAGACTGCCTCAGTATACAAGGAGAGGATCTGTTATGTTGTACAAATTGGAGGAATCAGAAGCCAAACCTCCTTTACAAACATACATAATTATACAGCAGACCCTGGATATACAATGAATAAACACTTGTATCCACCACCTCATTTTACACCAGTCCCTCATTGAAGACCACCAAATGTTTTCCCAGGCTTCTGTTATTCATCACCATACAAACAAATTGATTTATTGAGCCTGTGTCAAAAAGGATGGTGCTATATTTAATCATCTTATTTCAAGGGCATATTGTACTGTAGTTGAACCACAAAATATGCTTTATTCTGTGACAAGGCACCTTAAGGACCCTGTGATGTAGTCAGAAAATTGAAGGTAAATGAGTCCTTCAAAAATTGCCACGAAACACCACCTGTATGGAAATAGTTGTTTCGTGGCATAGTCAGGAGGAATCAGAAGCCTCCGATTCCCACACACGATCACAGGGTCGTTAAGACATAAATATCAATGACTGCAAACACTTAATAGGGAGCCTAATTCAAAGATACCAATGCAATTTATACAATACAGCCAACCTAGTTCAGTAACCATATCAATAAAGCATTCGGGTCTGTGATCACTAACAAAGTAAGTACTGTACAGTCAGACACAACCAACTTCCCTCACTCACTCACTCACTCCACCTACCCCAACTTCCCTCACTCACTCACTCACTCCAACCCAACTTCCCTCACTCACTCACTCATTCCACCTACTATCTTCCACCCCCAATTTTCCTTCCCTCCCTCATTCCACCCCAACTTCCCACCCTCCCTCACTCCACCTCCTACCTTCCATCCTAATTTCCCTCCTTCCAATATCCATCTCATATGAAGATGCTGCTTTGAGAATTGTGGACCATTACTGTATTTGGGAGTGGTAATTCACAATGACGTGAAGAGCAGCATGCTAAGAAAAACCCACTTTTTATAGACAATAGCATTACTGTATTTATTCCCTGAAAACCAATATGAATAAAAACAAACAAACATTTCTTTATGGGGAGAGTAGGTATACTTTTGTTTTGGTGCATTGGAGTGACTTCATTCCTCCAAAGTATATAATTATGCCAGGAAACAGGACCAGATAAACAATACAATAATGATGATGATCCGTTGCTTGGAATAGATTGGAGGATTCAGTTGCCAACACTGTACCTTCCCTCTTAAATTTCTGCATTTAAGGGACCCTGTGATCGTGTATGAGACCTGGTGGCTTCTGATTCCTCCTGACTATGCCACGAAACAAGCTCCTTCAATATAGGTGGTGTTTTGTGGCAATATATGACAGACTCACTAACCTCCAATTTTCTGACTACATCACGGGGGTCCTTAAGTTCTATTCCACTCACACAACCAACTTAGAATCTGAACACATCCTCTACTGTATTGCTTCCAGGCTCATTAATATCGACACTGTGGCAATCTCTTTGTAGCTAATTAGTTGTATATATTCTGTAGTGTACGGTTGTGTGTGTTGTATGCATGAACGTCGATGGTGTTGACAATGGCGTGGTACCGGTACGATGACTCCCGAGACACATTGCGGAGTCATCATACTGGTACTATGCCATCGTCAACACCGCGGTTGTTCTTGCATATGGTCCTTTGTAGCCTACAGCTGAATTCATACCAGTTACTTGACCTACTGAATGGCTATGTTAGGAATAGAATTATAAACATCTTTGAAAGTAGAGTAATGAATGCATGGATAATAAAATGATGAATTAATAGTATGGATAGTTATGGTGGTGAGGATGGTGAATTATTATGTATATAACTAGTTGGTCTACAAAACACTGCCTTGCAATATTTGTGAAAATTATATCATACACTAATGTTGCCAGCTAGTACGGTGCTCAAGAAATTTATCATTGGTGCCACAAAACAGCAAAACGTCTACATTGTACTGTGGACAATGTGTAGTTTTTAAATCTGGCATCGATACTTTATGATGCAATGGGTGGTATTATCAAATTACTTCTTCGAGGAAAAGGAGTTTTGTCGCTAAATTCGCAGTGCAAAATACAGTAATAGGAACTGAGTGACGAACAGAACATTTCCTCAAAGATGTAGTTTAGAGAAGATTCTTTTGTTGGTGAATTGGAAAGTCTCTGATTCCTCCTAACTATGGCAGACAACAGACGCCCTCAATGGCGCTAATAGATCTATTTTGTGGCATAGTTTGGAGGAATCAGAGACTTTCCATTTCACCAACAAAAGAATCTCCCTTTAATAATACCAACTAATGTGTTTTCCAATGTGTCAAGCCATGCCAAGACAGTTTTACACTCAGTTTTACACTCTATCTTTTAACACCTGGGCAATCACCTAGATCTAACCTCGTGCTTTATGACCCATATTTTTGTCAATTACTGTAAACTGAAAGTTTCTCTCATTTATTCTAATGGGGAGGGAGCCTCGGGATTTTTTTATGAAATACAATGAAAGCTGGTAAAGAAAGATTAGAAATATCAGGTCAGATGGGGCCATGCTTGTGTGGTTGAGGAAGGGTGAAGATATATATGAGCAAGAAGGTGATGGTGGTGGAGGAGAGATTAAGGGTAGTACTGTATTATTAAACTAATTCTTCGAGGAAAAGTTCTCTTCGTCACTCAATTCCTATCATTTTGCAATAAAAATTTAGCAACAAAAAGCCTATTCCTTGCAGAAAAGGTTTACTATAATAATACCACCCTAAGGAAGCAGAACAGTTGGTTGAGGCAGATAGGAGAGATGAGCAGGGTCTATGAGGGAGAAACACTGTGGTATATAATAATCAAATCTTTGTAATAAACTACAGTAATACATTTATGGGAGAATGAGATAAATATATTAAATGGGATATTCTGATTCTAACTAAAGTAATGTTACAACTGCATTCTGTGAAAAGTAGAGGGAGAGAAGTGAAGGGTTGAACACAAAAGCTATATACTGTATAGAGAACTGTTGAGGAGTGGAGGGAATGAGGAGATGAAAAGGAAAACAAGAAACCTGTATGTGTAGCAGAGCAGAGTGACAAAGATAATACAGAAAAAAATACTATGAAAAAATTATGGGTGTGACATAGAGGAAATTAAAAAAACTGTATGAAAGAGGTAAGGCAGGTGAGAAAAGATGGGCAAGGTGATAGTAGTGGTGTGGAAGATAAGGACGGCAGATTATTAATATAGAAAATGGAGAAAATAATGATAAAGATAAGGGTATTAGCTTAATGAATAACTTAATGTGGCAAATGAGCAAAGTGTCAGTACAGTATAAATGGATGGCGCATGACCAAAAAAAAATAAAAGGGAAAGGAAGGAGGTTGAGAAAAGTAGATCAGATGCATTTGAAGTACAGTACTGAAGGTTGAGAAAATTCCCACGAGAATGACTGAGTGTGTGTACAGAGGAGGAGAACTGATCGCCGAGTGAGTAAAAAACGTGTCAACTAGAGAGACACGGACCGAAGTAGACACCGGAGGGAGGAAAGAGAAGAAAGGAGGGAGGGAGAAAGATTGGAGGGAGAGAAGGGGGAAGATATTGAAGAGAGGTGGTAAAGGAAGAAAGGAGGAGGAAAGGGAAGAAAGGATGGAGGTATAGTGAGGAAGAGAGAGAGCCCGGAACACCAAAAGTCGGAAGGAAGTGTGTGTTGGCCATACAGGAAACGCGGTTGGTAACAGATTAAAAAGAGTCACAGGAAAGGAAGTTATCTACCAACTTCCTTCATATTTTGATTGGTGGTTGTTTTTGGTTTATAAAGTCATTTCACAGTGCAACAGTGTAATTTGACCATGTTTGCCCAGGTTAGGTCCCGGTTGTCTGCCGCAGTCCAGATTAAGTTAGGTTAGGTTAAGTAAAGTCGGCTTAACTCTAGAACGTATAAATTTTAACTATTTAATGCATTATTTTCTCGTTTCCCCCAATTCAGCCTCATGGAAGGGGTAAACATGGTCAAAATGTACTGTCGCACAGATATTTCAACATATACCGGTACCGTAAGAACAAGGAATAATGGATTATATATATATATAAAAAAAAAAAAAATCCACTTCTGTGGCTCCTCTTAAACTTTACCGTGAATGCCTCCTTCGTACAGTAGTTGGGAATACAGTACAGTATATTAAGTTTGTAAGCAAATGACAAAGTGAGAGAGAGATATACAGATATGTTGAGAGTGTGTCATGTTGAATACCCTAGGGTGGTCTGGCAGCTTCAAACTAATGGAGTGTAGGATACTGATGAAATAGGAGTAGGAGTGTGGTGTGGCAGGATAGAGGGGAATGTGTTGGCTGAGGATGCATCAGTGGGTTGGTAATGATAAATGTAATATGCTCAATATCAATAATGAATAAATCAGTTACATTAAAATACTAGTCAACAGTCAGTCAAGTCAGCAGTAAAGGGAGAGAGAGAGGGAGAGAAGGCATCTGTTTGCTAAAGGCTTCACTGACTATTGACTGGAATATTAACTAATGCAAGTTATGAGGTGGAGCAGAGATGTCTACGGAAAAGAGAGTTGTGGTTGGAGAGAAAATACTTGTAGGCAGAGGAAAAGAAAGTTTGGAGGAAATCTATTTGTTGGTGAATTGGGAGGTCTCTGATTCCTCCACACTATGCCACGAAACAGTTCACCCATTAGTACCGTTAAGGGCATCTGTTTTCTGGTATAGTTAGGAGGAATCAGTAGCCTTCCAATTTACCAATAAGAGATTCTCCCCTTAATTAATGCCATCCTATCTGTTATTATGCAACTGATAAATAAAACCACAAATCATCTTATAAGTGTCATTGAATGTGTTAAGAGAAAGAAAGCATACACAAGAATAAAATGTCCATGGTTGTACAATAATATTAATTGCCCAAACTTTCTTGGAATGGTCAAAACATTGGAAAAGCATAAAGCATATACTGTATAATAAATTTTCAGCGGCTGCATGAAACTGCAACCTTACATTACAGACTACTGGTCCAATAATATGAACTGTCAACCCATTTTTTTTTTGTGGTACAATATATACCATAAATCACACTTATTCAAAAGTATGAATCCCTTTTGCTGGCCATTGAAGTTAGTTTTTTTTTTTTTTTCCATTTGTAGACCATTCAAGTATTAGGCCTGTATAATTGCAATGCTCTGAACTTACATTGTGGTCTTGCACCTGTTGATCCCTCCTATTCACTGATGATGATGATGGTGTTGAATGAAGGTGAGGAGGAAATTCATCCTCTTGGTTGGGATGAGACGGAGAATAACAAGAACTGGAATCATGCCTCCAATCGTCAACTAGTTGCAGTTTCATCTAAGCTGTTCTTTTTTGTCTCTACTTGTTTGGTTAGGTTAGGTTAGGTATAATTAGGTTAGGTTAGGTATAATTAGATTAGATTAGGTTAGGGTTGGTTTGGTTTAGGTAAGGTTAGGTATAATTAGCTTAGGTCAGGTATAACTAGATTAGGTTAGATTAGGGTTGGGTTGGATGTAGTTATGTCAGGTTTGGTTAAGTTAGGTTGGGCTGGGTTAGGTTAAGTTAGGTACGGTATATTAGATTTGGTTAGGTTGGGTTAGGTTAGATTAGGTTATTTTCTCTACTTGTATGGAAGCAATGACCAAAATAATCTGGATGACCACAAACTGCTGCACAAACAACACGATGATGAAGTAATGCAATCAACGCTAATACTGACTGACTGACTGAGCATGACACCACTCACTCTCACAGCTTTCACACACGCACGCACCCACACACACTCTTCTTCTTCTTACTAACTAACTACACGTACAGTACAAGCAAATGGTGTTGGTGGTGTACATGAGAGAATCTGACCATATCATACAACATAATTCCCACAACTACTTCAATTAATATTTACCGTTCTATTTAATTACAACTGAACTAACCCGACCAACTAATCAACCAACCAATAACACAGCGACACACAGACAGACACAGACCAACAAATCTAACATTAGGCTACATGTAAATTATCCGAAGAAAAAGAAAATAATGACAGAATCACGACAGTCTCAAAAAAGTTTCCCCTCTTCAAACAACAACAACAGTTTTTCTTTCTCCTCCCTACACACACACACACACAGACAGACACAGTGAGAGAGAGAGAGAGAGAGAAAGAGAGAGTGAGTGAGAGTGTTGATATTAAAACGTTGACGAAGGACTTTACTATTACCACCACCACTCCTCCTCCTCCTTTTTCTTCTTCTCCTCCTTCTTGTTCTTCTTCAGGCTGTTGTTAGCGAAGGGTATTGTGAGTATCCGAATAGGTGTGTATTATGTATGTGTGTTTGTTCCTGACGAGGGTTTAATAACGTAACGTAGGTAGGTGATCCAACACTTAATATTACAGGATAATATATATATGTTGGTGTCCGGACGTCCTCACTCCTCCTTCTTCGCCTTCTTCAGATTGACGTTATGGGTATTGTGAGTATCCGAATAGGTGTGTATGTATATATGTGTGTGTGTATGGAGGCAGGATATGGTATTAGTATGGTGATGTCCGGACGTCCCCTCACTCCTCCTCCTTCGTGTTCTTCCTCTTCTTCACACTGACGTTATGGGTATTGTGAGTATCCCAATAGGTGTGTGTATGTGCTCCTTCTTCAGGGTGTCGAGATGGGTATTGTGAGTATCCGAATAGTAGGTGTGTGTGTGTACTGCTGACCCACCCACCACTGTCACCACCACCATCTTATTTGTTTACGATTGGAAACCTCTCCTTCCTTAGGGGTGAAAACATGGACAAAAGAGCATCAAACACCACTTATATAGAATTGGATCTCATTAAATTACGTTATATAAAGGATTGGATGCCGTGTCTAAGGGATTGGATGTGGTGGGTTGGTCAGGGTTATGGTGTTTATTGTTTACAGCGGCAGACGACCTACGACTCCCTCTTTCTACTGCTACCTAATCCTACTGAAGAAGGGATTTGTATTGTACTCTACTGAAGGAGGGTCAGCAGGATACACACACACACACGCACGACGCTCAGGTATACATACACATTATACGCACATGACTTTCAGGTATACACACACATACATACATACAGGCCACATGGGTATACTGTACTTACACACGTCTCTGAAATAATGTACTACAAATACCCATAACGTCAATCTGAAGAAGAAGGAGGAGTGAGGACGTCCGGACACCACCATATCATACCATATCCTGCCTCCATACACACACATATATACACACCTATTCGGATACTCACAATACCCATAACGTCAATCTGAAGAAGGAGACGAAGGAGGAGGAGTAAGGACCACCATACCATACCATATCCTGCCTCCATACACACACACACATACATACATACATACACCTATTTGGAGAGCAACTGAATAGAGTTCGAAAAAGTGAGTGTTGTAAACCTCTCAACGTTGGGAATGGTTTGGAAAATTCACTTGTTCGAACTGTGATTAGTTGCTGTCCAACACTCCTTAATTGTACCCTGGTCCACCACTATCACTCTGGGCTGTACGTCCACATAACACAAACACGGGTATACACACTCACACGCTCAGGTACACACACACACACACACTAACTCGGGTACACATACACACTTAGGAATACACACACACACACATACACACACTAACTCGGGTACACATACACACACACACACACATACGCATACACTCAGGTACACACACACGCACACACAGTATCAGCCATTTATGTATGTTTGTATGTTTAATTAATAACTTCCGGGGGCGCCTCCAGTCTCTTATTCTCCCTCGGCCATGTAAGGATTAGATTTGGATAAAATTACGATTATCTGCGCCGGCGAACTACTGATTAGGTTAGGTTGGGTTAGGTTAGGTTGGGTTGGGTTAGGTTAGGATAGGTTAGCTTAGGTTTGGATAGGTTCGGTTCGGTCCGGTTAGGTTTCCTTAGTCAATACCCAGTGAAATTATTATTCACTTGTGTCTAATTGGTGTGAGGTATCATTGTTGTATTTACCATCAAAGACAAAAGTCGTGTTGCTGTCTTGTGGTGTGAGGTATCCTTGTTGTATTTACCATCAAAGATAAAAGTTGCGTCGCTGTATTGTCCAGTGATTTAATATAACTGATGAAAGCCCTACCAGAGTATTATGGTTAAGTTACGTAGCCTTTTATATTATGATTTTGACATATTTGATGAGACATTTTTTGTCTTTGATAGTACATTATTACCTTGATATAAGATGATTAGATTTATCACATTTTATATAGGTATGAATTCCAGTATATATTATAGTAAGAAAATTAGAAGTTAACGAGTCCTTCAAACATTGCCATGAAACACCACTTACATTGAAGGAGCTTGTTTCGTGGCATAGGCTAGTTAGGAGGAATCAGAAGCCACCAAGTCACATAATCACAGGGTTCCTTAAATCTATATAGAATCCCGTAGGTGTATATTGCCTGTAGTGATGTGGGTAATACTTTAAGGGTTTTGGCAGTTGTGTAAGCGACTGATATTATAATTTTTTCTTGCCTTGCTTAATAACTAGTGTATGGGGTAAAGACAGCACCGTACAGTAGGCCCTCGACATAAGATGATTAAATTTAGCACTATCCTTTTATCACAGGCTCAATAAATCCCTTAATCCCTTGGTCTTCCTTGAAGATGAGAGTGTAAAATGAAGGGGTGGATACAAGTATATTTTATCCATTGTATATCCAGGGTCTATTTTATTGTCAATGAGGGAGGCAGTGGTACATTTAAACCAGATGAAAATAAAAATGCATGTTTACTATTTCCAGTACACCAGTATGATGGAAGAAAGTAAAGATGGTGGACAACTTGTCTACTGAGGCTAGGAAACAGAGATTGTTGGAGGAGTCTCAGGATTATTGTTACCCAGAGGCCTCCACGGACATCAAGAAGCGTTACAAAGACACGGCGCTCCTCTTGTTCAAGGTGAGTGAGTGTCTCCTTCCTTGTGGATTATTGAGAAACTTTCCCCTTAATAAATAATCTTTTTATGGTGTGTGATTTTGGATGTGTCCAGTAATGCACTTTTCTTCCCCTTATAGGAACCCAAACCCTCAGTCCCTTCTGTGTAAAGAATATTGTAAGGGTTAATGCAATCTCATGTTCAAAGATAATTACAGAAAAATCTCTGGTGTTGATTAATATTGTCTGCATTACAGCTGTAATATTGATACGAGATTTAATTCAACTTGTAGTTAACTAGTGATAGACTGTAAGTACAACTTAAAAATGCATCTTTGGTAAAATAAGTTATGTCTACATTATTTTATAGTACGGTAAGGTAACAATTTCTTAGAATGTGGTGTAAAGCAACTCTCCAGGCAGAAACTGCACAGAATTAAAGAAAATAAAAAGTTGGAGACATTACTGAGTACTTAGAACATCTACAGTACACTATTCTGTACTACCACTAACAAAAGTGGTGTCACCTTATCTACCAAAGTCATTAACCTCATAATATAGGTACAGTAAGCTTCTCAAGTGACAGCACTTTTGCTGGCAAGTGGACTGTGGGAGCTTAAAGTCATGTTTTGAAATTTGGTGAAAACTTAAGGTGACAGTCTACACATGTGGTACAATATATCCCTCAGTCAATCAAACGAAGCTTTCATAACAATTCACCAGTTTGAATTATTCATTGGTCACAACTGTAACATGACTATAAACCTCCACTGTACATTGGGCCATAGTCAAGAACATTAGTGGTGCATACGATGGTGTGGTACTGGTATGATGGCTCCATAGACAAACAACAAAATCATCTTACCGGTACCACACCATCGTCAACACTACAAATGTTCTTGCATATGGTCTATTATACTGTATTACGTTCCAGGAGAGACAAGACTATGATTCACCAAGGAATTACCTCTCATACGGGACGCGTCGGGCGTCATCCATCAGTCAGTATGGCAACACACCCATTGTCATCCGGCGGTCACGGAGCTCCAACGGTGGACTGGCCATGGTAGCAGAACAAGTGCCATCACTCAGAGGTAGGTCCTCACGCAGCGACTATGCCCTCGTCGAGTCAAAGGAAAACGAGGAGGAAACTGAGAGTGAAGATGATTACGAGTCCAGTGAGAGGAGGAGGCTTAGAAGGGACATCTCAACCCTGACAGACAAAGATGAAGACCAGTCCATAACCTTTGATACCGGAAGCATCAGTCCAACCTCACAGATACAAGACCTGTGTTTTGATGAGTCTCATTCACAGGAAGACAACGATAACAAGAAGAGCATCACACACACTAACCCTACTCACCAGACACACCAAGAAGATGGTAAAGACACGGTGAATGAAGATGGCAACAATAACCAAGAGAGTGACAACATCATAGCTAATAATACCATAACAAATGATGTGCCAGCAAGTGATTCAAAGGAAAGTGGTGGTGGGGGAGCTCTTCATGATTCTATTGTTAAAAATCCCTCACACACCATAAAACCTGACAACGGTAACGGTGAAAACGACACTAATAATGACAGTGCACGGAAGAGGCTGAACTCCGAGGGTGGGAACGTCACAAGAGGAATAGAATGTAGCAGGGATGTAATATCTTTCCCCGTAAATAACAACGACAATGTAATTACCAACAGCAGCAACATTGACCATGAGGCCGTGTTGAGGGAATATGTACAGAAGACAACGATAGGGAAGAGGACTCTAAGCACACCAAACAGATCAACACCGGAAACCACAGAACTGCAGAAGGAGAAACTGAAAGCCACCTCATCATATGACCCAAAATACGTTGACTTGAGGATAATTGAACCCACAGATATCCCTGACCATGATGGTGGTGCAGGACTAGGAGACTGGAATACCTCTAGTGGTGAAAAGACTCTCACTGCTGTAGATATTCTCAAGTACGACGATAGTGATGACGTTGTGTTTATCGATGCAAACTCTCCCCCACTGACCAGGACAAAATTCAACGGCAGTAACTCGTGCACCGGATCAGATCAGGAATTAAATAAGTGTGAAGAGGAACCCAGATTATCTCTGGAGACAACGCCCACGCCTTCCAGAGATCAGAGTACCAGTCGGAAAAACTCCTCCTCTACTTTGTGCAGCTCCTCAAAGGCAGATAACGAAAGCCACACGAGAGGCAGCGTAAGTGAAAGTAGAATAATTCATGAAAATCTCTCGACTAATGTCCATGAAGCTACAAATACTGGTGATGATATACTAACAAAAGGCAACTTGAATGAGAGAAGGAGTGAGGAACCAGACAAGCCAAGTGGCCTTCAGCGTCTGCCACTCAGAAGTCCCACACCACCCAGGAAGAGTCCACGTAAGGCCCCACGAGACACCACCACCAGAGACAAACCCAAGGAGCGTCATTCCTCCTTAGCGTTGCCGGCTGATGAGGAAACACAACAACAGGAACTTCCCAATGGTACAAGGTCTGCTTCACCCGTTGTCAAGGATAAGGAACTGAAATTCTTCTCTTTCTCTCTTAGACGAGAAAAGAGTAAAAGTTCTTCCTTCTTGCATTCAAAGAAAAAAGAGAGAAAGAAGCTGCCTTCAATTAATTTAAAATCCCAAGATTCCCAGGTTGTTGAGCCATGTGTTAGTAGTACTGGTGTTAAGACATCAGTACAAAGTCAACAAGATGCAAGTGGAAAGAGAGTTGGTATTAGAAATATGGTCATTGATGGAACAATAAAAAGAAACTTTATTGTAATCCATCCATCTGATGAATCTGACACACTTGGTCTGGCTCCAGTATCACCTTCTCAAGAGAGATCTGTTGTTACTACACCTAAAGCTTTGTCCAGTGTTAAATCTCACATAAGTGAGGTGAATTTGGAGAAATTTCAAGGGTTTAAAAAAATGTTTTCTCAAGGTGATATAAAAGAAGAGCTTTCAGCTACTTCTATAGATATTAATGAGTCTTCTGTAGTTTCTAAAAATTACCTAAGATTTGATAGAATATCAAGGAGTTTAAGAGTAAAAAGTAACAGGTCTTCAGATCATAAAAAACTGGGAAGTTCCAAAAGTTTATCTAGTGAGCCAAGTATTTCAGGACTCTTAGAATGTTCTAAACCTTCCCTGTCTGAAATAGATTGTGATTCAGTAAGTGTTGCTACAAATACAACACATGGTAATGCTTCTACTACTGTGTCAAAACTTTGTGTTGTCATGTAGTCAACAACAAATATGCCACAACCTGTCAAGTATTACATTGAAAGTGCAGTACGTATATATTTTGTAACTGAGTTGGTAAAAAAATACTTTTTTTATATAAAAAATCTTTTCCTGTACCATTGTTGAATATTGTTGAATCATATTACAGTGGCTAATTGATAACTGTCACAAACAGTCATGTCTGTGATGTTTGGGTGCCATGGGTTGATGTTCATATTATGGTTCATACATTTGGGGAAATATTTCTCATAATACAATAATCCAAGATGATATTTCCATACAATATATACATGTACTATTGAGTGAGACATTTCAGTACAGTACTATGGTGTACAAAAGTTCGTACCTCAGCCAGCCACAATATAACTGAAGCACCTGTGGTTTGAACAACTAAACAACAGAGGATATACTTACTTATGGCTCAGTGTGTTTTGTCATTTGGACCACAGAGAAATCAGTCATATTGTGTCTGGCTGAGAGAATGAGCCTTTGTACACCATAGTACTATTGGCCACAAGAATTGGTACATATGCTGTTGTTGTTTGTTTTCAAGGGTTTACAACATATAGAAAATATATGACTATGTAATTGCAATACAACATTATTAATAGATTTGTTGTTTTGCAATCAGGGAGTCACTCGGTAAACCATTCATTGTAGTACTTCTAGAATATTGACCTCTCTTTCCATATAGCTTGTGTAAGAATTCATGTGGTCAACCGTACATGTAATGAGTGAGAAAATAACAGTACAGTAATGAGTTTACCAGCAGCTACCCAAAATGCCAGAAGAACTCCTGTTGTTGTGTTATGTTGCTGTGACCTAACTCTATGTATGTAATTATTTAGTGTTATTTACCTGTGTATGTTTTTATGTATATTACCAGTGCTACTAGAATACATAAGTCTCAGTACATAGTGACAAGTTCTAATATTATGTACTAGAGAGAGAGAGAGAGAGACAGTAGTGTGGTGGATTGTTAAGAAATTTGGTATGTAGAATGATGAGGTAGAGAGATATAGTGGTAGGTAGAATGGTGAGGTAGAGAGATATAGTGGTAGGTAGATTAATTGATGAGGAATTGTGGTAGATAGAGATTAAAATTTGAAGGAAACAGGGAGGACGAATAACAAAACTATAAGAGAAGGATAAAGAAAGAAAGATAATTGCATGGGACGTAAGAAGATGGAGAGAAGGAATAACAAACTGTGAAAGAAAAAGAAAAATTGAATAATTGAAGTGGACAGAAGGAGATGGAGAGGAGGAATAATAAACTGTGAAAGAAAAGCAGAGAAAGAAAGATAATTAAGAGGGACAGAAAGATGTGGAGAGAAATGATAACAGACTGAAATAAAGAAAAGCAAAGATTGAAGGAAAATTATTCAAGTGTAAACAAACTATGTGGTAGAAACAGAATGATTGTCTAGGGATGTATTGTTACACTTACCCTTCGACGAAAAGGATCTTCGTCGCTGAATTCCCTTTGTAAAATGTTAATAGGAATTAACTGAGCGACGAAGAGAACATTTCCTCGAAGCAGTAGTTTAATAATACCACCCTAAACCCTTCACTTATTACCGCTCAGAGAGAAAGAGTGATAATATTATACAACTTTGTGAGCAATACAGTAGGACCTTGATATATAATGATTAAATTTAGCATATATTATATATATCCTTTAACATAGGGTCAGTAAATCACTTAGTTAGTGTGTATGGTAATGAATAACAGAAGCCTGGGAATACATTTAGTAGTGTTCAATGAGTGTAAAATGAAGTAAGTGGTGGATACAAGTATTAAATCATTGTATATCCAGGGTTCTACTGTATGGTAAAAACTGTGTATGCCCACGACAAACCGAAGGCAGAACCGGAAACCCGGATAAATATTCGTACGGTAGCTACTGTAATTATTTATATGTATGTTTTATGTAAGTTATAATTATTCCAGTAAGGTACTTTTTCATACGTAGATTTAAGAGAGAACCCGTGGTGTGTGTGTGTGTGGATATAATGACAGGCTGCTGCTGATGCTGCTTTTGTTGCTATGGCATATTTAAACTTTTTACACATTATATTTTTTCATGTTGCAATTTTTATGGTAAGACAAATTGGAAGTTAATTAACAATAAATAAATTTGGATATTTTAGCATACATAGAATTTTGGATATGTATGAGTGGTAGCAAGTGAAAAAAAAAAAAATTACATATATGCTATATGAATTAATTAAGGGATATTTTTAGAAAGTGTCAAGCAAATTATTGAAGGCTACTATTGTCTTTCAAACCTTGTCACAAAACAGACTGATTCCGTTTAATTAAGGCGGTAGTACAGTGATGTTGGTGGTAAATCTGGAGCAACTGATTCCTCCTCCAAACTATTCCAAGCAACAACAACAACAACAACAGGCCACCATTATTTTTGTTAATCTGGTGCTGTTGTTTCGTGGCATACCTTGGTGGAGGAATCAAGGCACCCCAATGTACCAAACGTGTATTACCTTCTTAAGGGACCCTTTGATGGAGTCAGAAAATTGGAGATAAACTAGTCCTTCAAATACTGCCATAAAACACCACCTACAGGGAAGGAGCTTGTTGCGTGGAATGGTCAGGTGGAATCAGAAGCCTCCAATTTTCATACACAATCACAAGGACCTTTATTTAAGTGATCTGTCATGTGATATGGTTTGGTGGAATCTGTAGCCTTCGATTGTTAGACTACATCGTAATCATTAAGGGGATATTCTATTGATGGTAAATTGGATGGCTACTAATTCCTCCAAACTTTGCCTGGAAACAGATATCTCCATTGGTAACATTGAGGCCGTCTGTTTCCTGGCATAGTTTGGAGGAATCAGTAGCCGTCCATTTCACCAACAAGAGAGTTTCGTCTTAGATGATGCAGGTGTGAAATTCGGTTGTGAAATTTACATCATCATAATTTTAGGGAAGAAAAAATAAATTAGATTTGATGCTTTTTCCACAGGCGATAATTTAAGGCAAGAGATTCTTTTGTTGGTGAATTGGCATGCTACTGATTCCTCCTAACTATGCCAGAAAACAAGATGCCCTTAGTGGTACTGAGGGAATTGTTACATGGCATGGTTTGGAGGAATCAGAGACCTTCCAATTCACCTACAAAAGAATCTCCCCTTAAGAATCAAATTAAATACAAATTAAATATCATATCTTGGTGCAGTACAGAACATAATAGTAAAATCACTAATAATTTAGAATGTCATAATAAAAAATGGAATATTATTTCCTGGTACAGTAGAGAACATAAGTGTAATTTTGTTATCACTAATATTGGGACCGATGAACTTTGTGATAATTATTACGGCATATTATAAAATTTCATCCTCCACTTGTAGCCTCATCATCACTGTTGTATTCGTTACCACAAGACAATACCATAAACAATACACACTCCCTCAGTCAGTATAGGAGGTATTATTTGGTGCTGTGTGTAGGAAGCTGTACCTCCATCTTAACACCCACATAAGGGGAGGTTTTATTGTCGGTGAAACTATGCCAAGAAATAGAAGACCTCCTATTACAACCATTGAGGGTGTTTGTTTTCTGGCATAGTTAGGAGGAATTTGTAGTCTTACAATTTACCAACAAGAAAATCTCCCCTTAATTAAGGAGGAAGTACAGTGTTGGTAATTCTGGAGTAACTGATTCCTCCATACTATTCCAAGCAACAGAACACCATTATCTTTGTTCATCTGGTCCTGTTTCCTGGCATACATTGGAGGAATTAAGGCACTCCATTGTAATAAAAGTGAATTTCCCCCTTAAGGGACCCTGTGATGTAGTCAGAAAATTGGAGTTATAGGAGTCCTTCAAATATTACCACGAAACACCAGCTATATAGAAGGAGCTTGTTTCATGGCATGGTTAGGAGGAATCAGAAGCCTCTAGTTTTCACACACGATCACAGGGTCCTTAAGGAGTATTCGTTTGGGCGAGATTTATACACAGTAATGCCTTGTTATGTACTGTTTGTGTTGTTATGGATGTGTAATGCTCAGTTTGTAATGAATGTGTGTACAGTAAAACCCTCTTTGTACATTACACACACATCAGTTTGTAATGAATGTGTGTACAGTAAACCCTCTTTGTACATTACCCACACATAAGTCCAGTGTTTAGTGAGGATTACACATACACGAATTCATTATGAATGGTATAACACACATCCATAACAACAGTTCAAAACAAGAGATCACCATATACAGTACAGTGAAAAATACATCATAATACAGTACAGTGCTTCATATTATTACTATTATTACTCTATTACTATTATTATTATTACTGTATTACTATTATTATTATTATTATTACTGTATTACTATTATTATTATTATTATTACTGTATTACTATTATTATTATTATTATTACTGTATTACTATTATTATTTTTATTACTGTATTACTATTACAGGTTATTATTATTGTTACTATTATTATTATCATTAGAACAAGGTAGCTATACTTTAAAACCAGGTAGCTAGTTATACTTTAAAACCAGAGACCTATGATTATACTAGAATTTGCTATAGGGTTGTACAGTACTCCATTTATTTATTTTTACGTGACAAAAATGTAATGTAGTGGCTCATTAATTTTTATACTGTATATATAGATATTCTTGACTTTGTTTTGGTAAATGTTGAGCAATACAAGACAGATTACAGATTAACTTTTCACAGCAGCTATTTGTAAACACAGGAATGCAGCTAAGGTCATAATTATTACTAAGAACAGAATCGGTGCATTTTTGGGCCATGGTAAAAAATATAAATAACAAATGGAGTATTAGTGTACAGTCATCATCATTACCCCCTGTAGCCCCGGGAGAACGTCAACAACAACATCTCCAACTCCAACTCCTTGTAGCCTTAGGGGAGTGTTGTCTTGTTGTTGTTGTTGTCGGTTTGGAGGGCATCCGATTCCTCCGCACCGTGACGGACGGAAAACACGCGCACCACGTCACAATTCAAGTGGGGTATTATTGGCTCTGTAGTCTGGATTGGCGGAATCGGTAGCACTCTCTATATATTTCGACCGCAAGTGACCAATCCCCTCCCCCCTCCCAAGGAATAATTATACAAGTACTTCACTCTATGACATAACACATTCATTTCTCTAGTCTTCAGTGGAATAGTATATAATTATCTTGTACTGTATGTGTTCTGTGTGTTCAAGCCAGGTATTATTATTATTATTATTATATTATTATTATTATTATTAGAGTGTGCTCAAACATTGCTTCCCTATGATTATTATTATTATTATTATTATGATTATTAGTATTAGTATATTATTATTTATTATTATTATTATTGTTATTATTTTATATCTCCAATGCCCAATTTCCTACCATTATTGTGTGCTAAAAATTATATACCCGACTGTACTGTACAATAATTCGGGTACTCGTAAAAATGTTCAAATTCCATCAAAGTTGCGCTGAAAGAAAGATACACACAACAATATCATGGGGTGTCTGGACATATATTTCAAAACCTGTTAACTGGTACACTGAAAAATATACCATACAATAATTTAGGTTGTATTCATAATAAGTTTTCAAGTCCGGTAAATGGTTGTGCTGAAAGAAAGACACACAACATATCATGGGGTATTTGTACATATATTTCAAGACCTGTTAACTCGTATACTGAAAGAAATATACACATACCAAGTTATAAAATGGTGCAGGGTCCATCTTTAGGTATGCTGGAAAAAAGAAAAATATGAACAATTTTAGGGCAACTTATTACGAACACTTGGCAGCATAATTATAAATCCTTGTGTTTTATAATACCGGTAACACGAGCTACACTAAGGGCCGTATGCAAGAACATCGGTGGTGGTGGTGGTGTTGACGACGGCTTGGTACCGGTACGATGGCTTTGTTGTGTGTCGTACCGGTACCTCAACATTGTCTATCTATCTATCTATCTATCTGTAGCTGTGACGCCTCGTTCATTCCGGGAACACCAACAATGTATGTCTTTGTATATGGACCTTCATCTCAACCTTCTTATAACAGTGTGCTCAAACATTGCTCCCCTAGTATTATTATTATTATTATTATTATTATTATTATTATTATTATTATTATTATTATAACAGTGTGCTCAAATATTGCTCCCTTATTATTATTATTATTATTATTGTGCTGTCCTGTCCTGTCATGCAGTTATGTCTAGTTTACAGTATATTGTGAATGTAATGATTTATGTTTTTATTACAGTATTATTTTAAACATTTTACTACTATTATTATCATTATTACAAACTCTCTTTATATTACTTTCACTGTAATTATTATGATTATTATTCCTGTTGTTATTACAAGGCAATGTTTATGTACTTTAGTCGCAAATTCAATGGGACTTTTATAAACAGTATTTTGATATTGAATTACTCTTGTGTTCACACTTGACTTGTATTCAAACTACAGTACAGTATTTTATATCCAGGCATGTGTAATGAGGATAGATATAGTTTGCAGAATTATTATATGATACAGTAATCTCTCATTTTACACTATGATTATGTATGTGAAATAGAGTGTGTGTAATGAATATATTGTATGTGCTGTACTGTTAACACTTATTGTACACTATATTACACACCTAAAATACCAGTGTACTGTACAATGAGGGTTTTCTGTACACCGTTTCATTACACACACACTATTTACACACCCATGATATCCGTGTAAATTGAGAGTTTACTGTAGGTTCAACACTGTGCAATATTCTATAACAAATTACAGTCAGTATAATGTTTGGTGTCTACAACTGGAACTATAGTACTTGTAGGACCCACGTAATGTAGTCAGAAAATTGGAGGTAAGAGAGTCCTTCAAACATTGCCACGAAACACACACCTCTATATTAAATGAACTTGTTTCATGGCATTGTCAGGAGGAATCAGAAGCCACCAGGTCTCATACACGATCACTCCAGCACTCCAGCCTTTGCCACGGTAGACAGTGATACCAAGTAGTGGTGTTTGGATAGTTTATAAATATTTACTATGTTTTAAGAACCTTTTGGGGGGACAGTGATGAAAATGTAGTGTTGAGTGTCTGTCATGCATGCACACTATTACTATTATTAATTACCTCTAGTACTGTACTCTAGAATATCACTAGTATTTCCTCTAATGCTCTAAAATATTGCATCACAAACATAGAAAATATACACCACTATATTTTCTAGTGTACTGTAGAGATCTAAAATATATCATCACAAACAGAGATAGAAAATGCATTACTACATATAAGCTTTAGTCTAGTGACCTGAAGTATATCATCACAAACATAGAAAAAAAATACATTACTATTATCTTTAGTGTAGTCTTGTAAAATATATCATCACAAACATAAAAAATACACACCACTATTAGCATTAGTGTAGTACTCTAAAAAAAAAATTCATAACAAATAGAAAATACACAACGGTGAAAAACTTACCTTTACATCTTTGGCCATCAATAATATTTACCTAATATTATTATGTTGGGGTTTCTCAGGGATCTATAGAAATGGGTCTTAACGTTTATAAATGTCACTAAACTCAAAGTACTGATGAAGTCTTCCAAAAAAAAAAATATATATAGGTGATGAAAAATTGTATACAGGACACTTTATACAAAGACAATAAACAAACCTTCATTGTACACACCGTCGTATGCAAGAATGTCTGTGGTGTTGACGATGGTGTGATCCCGGTACGATGGCTCAGTTGTTTGTCTATGGAGTCATCGTACCGGTACCACATGCATTCAGTACCACATGCATACAGTACCACAGGCATACAGTACCACAGTTCCACCAGTAGCCTACTAGTTTTGCTAACCACACCACCACCACTACCATCACCATCACCACCACCATCATTATCATTGTGGTAGAGGAAATGGTGGAGATGTTAGGATGGTATTATTAAATTTACCCTTCGATGAAATGACATTTAGACGCTAAATTCGCATTGCATAATAATGGGAACTGAGCGACGAGGAGAACTTTTCCACAAAGAAATACAATACAGTAGTTTAATAATACCACACAAAGAGTAGTTTCCTTGTTATTTCTTTGGTGCTACAACTCGAAGGGTCCGGACGCCTCCAGTACTGTACTAATCATTAAAACTAAGCCACTTTTTGTCCTATTCCTGTATACAAATCATCTTTCCTAATCATACTGTACAAAACCATTTTCTGCCTTTACCATCCAAACCTCAAATCCATTAGTAAGGGACCCTGTGATTTAATCTGAAAATTGGAGGTAAATTAGTCCTTCATATATAGCCACAAAACAGTACCTTTATGGAAGTAGCTTGTTTCATGGTATAGTCAGGAGGAATCAGAAACCTCCAATTCTTATACACGATCACAGGGTCCTTCATTAATACAGTACATTTCAATCAATTGCACCACAATATTCTGAACATATTTTTTCCACGAGAATTAAGAGTACAACACCACCACCACCACCACCACCCTTCCCTCTACCAATAATCATACACACTATAATTGAACACACTAATCTTCCGCTGCAGTAACACAACACATATTCATCACATGTCCACATCCTAACCAACACTGTTTTGCGTTAGTAAATCTGGAGCAACTGAATCCTCCAAACTATTCCAAGCAACAGAACACCATTATTTTTGTTAACTTGGACCTGTTTCCTGGCATACTTTGGAGGAATCAAGGCACTTCAATGTACCAAAAGGGAATTACAACCTTAACCTAACCTTTACAAGCAATTCCTGAGACAAACTATTCATAAAGGTTACTTACTGTATTCGTGTGGGTGATTCAAGCTAATACTGTATAATTATGTGGTGTATAATGAAGGTTTATTGTATTGTGGTGCTACACTACAACATACACTAGACAAAAAATACCAGTAGTAAACATTTTAATTATTCTTTTAACTTTCACTGAGGTTGTATTTGTATTTTCCCAGCTCATGTTAAACTTCCTCTAATATTATTGTAACGGTTAATGGGAGATTCTCTTGTTGGTAAATTGGAAGGCTACTGATTCCTCCAAACTTTGCCAGAAAACAGATGCCCACATTGATACTCATAGGGGATCTGTTTCGTGGCATAGTTTGGAGGAATCAGAGACTATCAGTTTACCTTTTTCTGCAGAGGTTAGGAAGTGAGGTGATGTCCCAATATTCCACCAATGAGGGAGGTATTTAAAGGAAACTGTTTTATGTTTGGCAATTGAAAGACCTTTGATTCATCCAAACTATGCCACAAAAACAGATCCCCTACTCTTATACTGAACTGATCTGTTTCTTAGTATAATTTGGAGGAATCAGAGCACTCAAATATGCATAAGTATATTACCCACTTAATGTGGTTTGATGACCAAATGATTTGCTGCTGAAACTAAACAAGTGTTGACGGTTCTTGTCTTGGGAACACATTGAACCTCACACCAACATTTGGGTCACACACCCAGTACTGTAAACCATTCAGCCAATCCTCTTAAGTCAACCTGTGTTATGTTCTCATTTAGGGTCGTATTATTAAACTACTTCTTCGAGGACCAGACGGGACAAACTTACCTTACGTTATCATCTCTGTCTTCTTAGGCATCCATTGGCAGGTTTCCCTTCCACCACTCCACGTTGTTCCTCCACATTTCCACCCTTGATGGCCTCCTCCTTCCCCTTCAGTGTCTACACTGCACAACTCCCTTGTCATCCCTGCTCCTTCAGTTCTCCCCCTTCGATGCTCAAACTGTCTACCATGGAGGATTATTCCACACCCCAACGTGTGCGAATCTCTCCTCTCTCACCCCAAGACCTCTTCTCTACCGCAGGAACTCTACTCCCTCTTTATGAATCATCTGGACTGTCAACCTCACAGACCCCTGGTATACACTGATGGTTCTAAATCTTCAGCTGGTACCAGTTTTGCTGTAGTATTTCCTGATCAAGATTATAAGTTCTGTCTCCCATCAGTTGCCAGGGTGTATACAGCTGAGCTCTTGGCTATCTTGTTTGCCCTGCACACTATATTCATCTCCCAGTCATGTTCCTTCATTGTTCTTACAGATTCATGCAGTTCCCTCCAAGGCATACAAACTTTCCAGACTGCCCATCCATTAGTATTGGAGATCCAGGAATGATTGTACCTTATCTCCGCTAAATGTAAGAGAGTATTGTTTTATTGGATTCCAAGTCATGTTGGAGTCGTGGACAACGAGCGGGCAAACTCTCTAGCACGCTCGGTTGCCCCTTCAGGGTGTATTACTCCTCGACGTCTAGGATGGATAATTAGGAAGCAAAATTATGTTGGTGTTTAAATATCTACTGTACTGTACTATTAATTATAACAAGGAAGAATTAATAGTCCCGTACTTCAGTGAGGGAGCAAATATTGTTGTTAGTTAAATCTCTCCTGTACTAATACTGTAATAATTATAACAAGGAAAAAAGGTCTCGTATTTTAATTAGTGAGCAAATGTTGGTTAATCTCTCATAATTATAACAAGCAAAAAGGTCTCTTATTTTTTTAATTAGTGAGCAAATTTTGGTTAATCTCTCATGTACTAAACAAGGAAAAAAGGTCTCTTATTTTTGTAATTAGTGAGCAAATGTTGGTTAATCTCTCATAATTATAATAAGGAAGAAAAGTTTCATATTAATTATCTTACTGTATGATAATTAGGGAATAATATAACCAGACAGGAAGGTGGGGGTGACTGGGGTGCATTTCCCGGCCACCCCACCCTCCACTTTCCTTGTGTATGTGTGTCACTTATAAGGACCCTGTGATCATGTATGAAACTTGGAGGCTTCCGATTCCTCCTGACTAATACCACAAAACAAGCTCCTTCCATATAGGTGTGTGTGTGTTTAGTGGCAATATTTGAAGGACTCATTTTTTTATCTTCAATTTTCTGACTACATCACAGGGTCCCTTTAAGGTTAGATAATATACTTTTGGTACATTGGAGTGCCTTGATTCTTCCAAAGTACAGTATGCCAGGAAACAAACAGGACCGGGTGAACAAAAATAATTGTATCGTGTTGTTGCTTGGAATAGTTTGGAGGAATCATTTGCCTCAGATTTACCCACAGTGTGCTATTTAAACTAACACGGGAGAATTGAGCACTTAATTGTAACCTAACCATTTCTAAGAACCATTTGCTATATCAATAATAATAATAATAATAATAATAATAATAATAATAATAATAGTAAATAATGATGATAATGATAACTATGGACGTTTGCAGCTACATTATGCCCTTGATATAAGATGATTAAATTTTTCACATATATTTTTTAACACAGGGTCAGTAAATCACTTAGTGTGTATGGTAATGAATAACAGAAGCCTGGGAAAACATTTGGTGGTCTTCAATGAATGTAAAATTTCATTGTATATCCAGGGTGTTCAGTCATCATCATGGTAATAATGTTAAGGGGGTGCGGGAGTAGGGGACAGGCTTGGGGGGGGGGGGGGGACAGTCTTGGGGTGTGTGTGTGTGTGTATTACAGTACCACACCATCATAAACACCATCAATGTTCTTGCATACATACGACACTCAAGTGCAACACCGAGAAATAAACGAACAATATTTTTCTATACAGTCTCGTGTCCGACAAAATGATAAGGTGTTAGTGATGTTGTTGGGAGACTACCGATTCCTCCAAAACAAACCACGAAACAGCAACTCGAGGGTAGCGGTCTGTTTCATGGTAAGGTTTGGAGGAATCTGTAGCCTCCAGTTTGATGACAATACAATAAACCTTTATTATTTATTATTTAGGGGATAGTATAGTGTTGGTGGTAAATCTGGAGCAACTGATTCCTACAAACTTTTTCAATCAACAACAGACCACCACCATTATTTTTGTTCAACTGGTCCTATTGTTTCCCCCGACATACTTTGGAGGAATCGTGTCGCCTTAAGGGACCCTGTGATGTAGTCAGAAAAGTGGAGGTAAATGAGTCCTTCAAATATTGTCACAAAACACACACGCCTATATGGATGGAGTTTGTTTGTTTCGTGGCATGGTGAGGAGGAATCAGAAGCCTACAATTTTCATACACAATCACAGGGTCCTAAATAAAACAAAAGAGTGAATTACCCCCTTAAGGACCCTGTGATCGTGTATGAAAATTGGAGGCTTCTGATTCCTCCTGACCATGCCACGAAACAAACAAGCTCCTTCCATATAGATGTGTGTGTTTCGTGGCAATATTTGAAGGACTTATTTATCTCCAAAATTCTGACTAGATCACAGGGTCCCTTAACCAATATTAGTTCTGTATGGGATGATCAATGTAGTGTGGATTTGGTTGGTTGGGTTTTAAGGAGCCTGTGATAGCTGTAGTGGATTGGAGTCTACATAATCCTCCACACTCCAATAACTACACTCCACATGTACAGCCACAATCAAATAACCACCGATACTTTCCTTCCATCGTGCAAATAAATCAGTATCATATCAAAATATAATCATACAACAACACCTTACGTCAACTCAACCCCCTCAATTATTATTATGAGGTGCTGCAAAATCATACACGTGTTGTTCTTTATTACCAAGATATTTACTACGATGGAAGGAAAGTGTGGGTGGATATTTGATTGTGGCTGTACCATACTGTACATTCATTACACACACACTATTTCACATACATGACCTTAGAGGCTTAGAGTAAAATGAGAGTTTACCGTACAGGTCTGGTTACTGTAGTTTGAAAGAAGCGGTAGTTTTTGGCTCATTCTATTAAGTCATCACAGGCTCCTTTAATAATAATAATAATATATTAGTCATGTTAACTGTTAATAATTTGTCCAGGTTTTTATTTATTAATTAATTAATAATATGAGCACAGAAAAAAAATAATAATAAGCATATGACTAATTAGTATAAAATTTTTAATATTGTATGTAAAAAGAAAATAATAATAATAATAAACATATTACTAATTAGTATAAAGTAATATTATAAGTAAAAAGAAAATAATAATAATAATAATAATAAAACATATTACTAATTAGTATAAAATAATATTGTATGTAAAAAAAAAAACCACTACTGTCCAAGCACTGTAATATAATTCTTGGTGTACTGTTGTCACTCACTCACTCAGTATTACAGTTCATTCCCTCCCATTTTTCTAGGATAAACAAATCCAAAATAGCCTTAAATGTCATGCCTTTCAAATATAATGTGTATATCCATCAAATTGGTAAATGTCACGTGTACTGGCAACACTTGGAATAACAACGGATTTCACACCGAGTTTCATTTCTCCTTTCCCTTCACATAATTATCTACAGCAGCAGGGTAAGTACAAAAGATATATTAATTCATTATGTAATTTATCTTAGATTGCATTGTAGCTAACCTTATAATATTGTACCTATGACAGTTTCATTAAGGTGGTAATTCTTTTTTGGTACATTGGAGTGCCATGATTCCTCCAAAGTATGCCAGGAAACAACAGGACCAAGAGCAAAAATAATAGTGTTCTGTTGCTTGGAATAGTTTGGAGGATTCAGTTGCTCCAGATATACCAACACAAAATTTTCCCCTTAAATACCCTTGACATATCTCCAGTGTTTACAAGTTACAGGTAAGTACTAATAAGTTGTGTAAATTTATGATGTAATTTGTGTTGGGTTGTATTGTAGCTAACTTTATGATAACTAGCAGAGATATTTTGCTCTAACAAGTGAAACACAAAATAGTTAATTGGATTTCTCTATAACTAGCGGAGATATTTTGCTCTAACAAGTAAATCACAAAATAGTTAATTGGATTTTTTTCTTTTCTGTAAATTTGTGGGCTACCGATTCCTCCAATCATGCCAGGAAAGATAATTATATGACTTGGGTATACCTAATAGGGTATATATATGTTTCATGGTATAGTTTGGAGGAATCGGTAGCCCTCATATTACCCACCAAGACAAACTCCTCTTACCATCCGAGTGAAATGTTCCGGCGGTTTGTGAAGAAGAAATTGTTACCATACAGTGTTACCAGAAACCTTAAATGGGGGGAGTACAGTAGTGTTGGTATATCTGGAGCAACTGATTCCTCTAAACTATTCCAAGCAACAGGCCATCGGTATTTTTGTTTATTTGGTTCTGTTTCCTAGCATAGTTTGGAGGAATCAAGGTGCTCCAATATACCAAAAGTGTACTATACTACCCCGTTAATGACATCATGTTATGGTTACTGCTTAATTAATTATATTCTAGAGTCAGGAATAGTAGTACAAAATATTTAATATGTTTAACTGTGTCCCTTTATTCTTTAGTAATCTTTCTGTGTGGGTACTTATTTGATATTGTACTATGTTATAACTACAGTACAATCATGTCCCAGTAGAGTACATTCCTTATAGTACAAAACTTAAGTACAGTACATCCCTAGTACATCCCTTAAAGTTGGTTGTAATATTTTTGTGCTTTTAACTATTAAAACTATTATTATTTTTTATAAACATAAGAAACCCTTAATCTCTAAATCAATAATTGGTCACAAACAACTTATAAAACTTAATATTAGTATAACAATAATGTCTTAAAACAGAAGCAGTGGTAATGGAAGTACAGGTGTAACTTGTTCTTATAACAGACCCTCCATTTATGATGATTACATTTAGCACATCATTATTATATCCTTTTAACTCAGGCTCAGTAAATCACTTATAATTTTATACAGTATTCCCACGATATAAGATAATGATTAAATTTATTCACATAATAATTATATCCTTTTAACACAGGGTCAGTAAATCACTTCTATAGTGTGTATGGTAATGAATAACAAGCCTGGGAAAACATTTGGTGGTCTTCAATGAGTGTAAAATGAAGTAAGTGTTGGATACAAGTATTTATTCATTGTATATCAAGGGTGTTCAGCATAGCACTTTAAGGGACCCTGTCTGTGATGTAGTCGGAATATTGGAGATTAATGAGTCCTTCAAGTATTACCACGAAACACACACACCTACAGGGAAAGAGCGTGTTTCATGGCATAGTCAGGAGGAATCAGAAGCCTCCAATTCTCATACACAATCACAGGGTCCTTAATTGTACACTTGTGATACATAATTTCTGATCAAAGTGTGAGGACCAGAAAGCTTTAAATTGCCTGGTATACTGTAGATCATTTCCCCACCCAGTACACCTACTATAGAGGCTGAGTTGGAATGCAGGGTATGATTGGTGCTTACTGTTTGTCTCTGGTTGGAGATTTTGTATCGTGAGCCACAATCAAATATCCACCGACACTTTCCTTCCATCGTAGTAAATATCTTGGTGATAAAGAACAACACATGTATGATTTTGCAGCACCTCATAGTAA
The DNA here is from genome assembly GCA_033782935.1 of Petrolisthes cinctipes. Lineage (NCBI taxonomy): Eukaryota > Metazoa > Arthropoda > Malacostraca > Decapoda > Porcellanidae > Petrolisthes > Petrolisthes cinctipes. Next base: position 62,571 of record JAWQEG010001556.1, read on the forward strand.
AAATTGAGGGGGTTGTGTTGACGTAAGGTGTTGTATGATTATATTTTGAAATGATACTGATTTGTTTGTACGATGGAAGGAAAGTGTCGGTGGTTATTTGATTGTGGCTGTACATGTCATTATCAACCAAAATTATGACTTTTCTTGGATATTCCCCCGATTCATAGCATCATATTCCTTTTATATTACATTAATAGGGTTATAGTTACTAGGAATCATACCATTTGCACCAACAACAACAACAACCCCCTCCTGTTGTTAAATGTCTTACATGTATATATTTCAGAAAAAAAATTACTACTAAGTGACAAAGCTCTCTACATAATAATAATATTCACAAACAGCTCACCTTGGCAGTGTATGAGGAATGTATGTATGATAACTCCTTCCCATCTTAGTAAGCATTTCTATACAATATTACAATGTGTATGTGTGTGTGTACGTAACCCTGTTATTGGAAAAGGCGATACAGTTTACAAATAATTAATGTAGTAGACGGCATAATATTACAAACATACTTAATGTGGTAAAATTACAAACATACTTAATAGAGTAAAATTACAAACATACTTATTGGGGTAAAATTACAAACATACTTATTGGGGTAAAATTACAAACATACTTATTGGGGTAAAATTACAAACATACTTACTGGAGATAAAATTACAAACATACATTATGATAAAATTACAAACATACATACTTAATGTGGTAAAATTACAAACATACTTAATGGAGTAAAATTACAAACATACTTATTGTGGTAAGATATTGTTGACCAATCAGAGGGTGGTATTATTAAACTACTGTACTGAGGGAAAAGTTCTCGTCATCGCTCAGTTAATATTATTTTACAAAAAAAAATGAATTTAGCGACGAGAAGCGTTTTAGTCGAAGAAGTTTAGTAATTATCACCCCATAGGCTTTCAATTCCTCTAAACTGTGCCATTAGACAGACTACCTCATTATATACACTGGTGGACAGGTTTGAGACACAGCTTTGAGGAATCAGAACCTTCAATTAGCAGAAAAAAAAAAAAAAAATAATAATAATAATAATGATAATAAAAATATATAATAATAATAATAATAAAAATATATAATAATAATAATGCCCCTTTAGGGAGTCGTATACTTTTGGTACATTGGAGTGCCTTGATTCCTCCAAAGTATGCCAGGAAACAGGACCAGATGGGGATGGACTAAAAATAATGGTGGCTTGTTGCTTGGAATAGTTTGGAGGAATAAGTTGCTTTAAAAAATTTACTAACACTAAGGGGATGGTATACTTTTGAAAGATTGGAGTGCCTTGATTCCTCCAAAATATGCCAGGAAACAACAGACCCAGATGAAGAAAAAAAATAATGGTATCCTGTTACCTGGAAATATAGTTTGGAGGAATCATTTGCTCCAGATTTACCACCCAAAACAATGTGCTATATATCCCTTTAAGGAGATATATACTGTTGGTAAATTGAAGCTGAATGATTCCTCCAAAGTAAGCCAGGAAACAGGATCAGATTGGCAAAAATAATGGTGTCTTGTTACTTGGAATAGTTTATAGGAATCAGTTGCTCCAGATTTACCAGTAGTGTACTAACTACCCACTTAGGGGATGTGAGAATAGGGGGACAGGCTTGGGGGGGGGGGTTAGGGGGGTGTGGGAATAGGGGGACAGGCTTGGGGGGGGGGGTTAGGGGGACAGGCTTGGGGGGGGTAGAAAGCCCGTCCCCTATTCCCGCACCCCCCTAAACCCCCCCAAAGCCTGTCCCCTACTCCCGCACCCCCTTAAGATTGTAATGACATGTGGACAAATTACATGACTAATTATTATGACTGGGAGAGAAACATTTATTATGTTGGTGAATTGGAAGGTGTGTGATTCCTCCAAACTATGTCACAAAACAGATCCTCCTATTAGTACTATTGAGGCCTGAGGGCATCTGCTTTGTGGTATAGTTAGGAGGAAACTGTAGCCTTCCAATTTGCCAACAAGCAGATATTATTATAAGCACCAATTAATTTCCATGTTACAATAAGTGGGTTGAAACTTACAAATATTAATTAATCCCATCTTGATCTTAATTAAAAACAATAATTATACAATAAAAATTAACATAAGGTAAACAAACTGCTTTTGGAGAAATCTTAACATATATACATGCATTTGGATTACACTGCAAATTTTTCATAACAAAATCAAAGGCTTAATTAAGGACCCTGTGATCATGTTTGGAAATTGGAGGCTTCAAATTTCTCCTGACCATACCACAAAACAAGCTCCTTTCATATACGTGTGTGTGTTTGTGTGTGTTTCGTGGCAATATTTGAAGGACTCTCTTACCTCCAATTTTCTGACTACATTACACACAGGGTCCCTAAATAATTCTAAGATAAGTACAGTGAAATTAGTAAGACCGTACCACTACTGTTGTTATAAAAATCTGTAAAAAGGTGTGGTGGGAGTGTGTGGTTAAGGAAGGGACCCTGTGATGTAGTCAGAATTTTGGAGGTAAAGGAGTCCTCCAAATATTGCCACAAAACACACACACCTATATGGAAGGAGCTTGTTTCGTGGCATGGTCAGGAGGAATCAGAAGCCTCCAATTCTCATACACAATCACAGGGTCAGGGTGGAGAGGGGTAGTGGGGTGAGGCTGGGGTGAATAATAAGTGGAAGAAGGGTGGAGGGTGTAGAGGGGTAGTGAGGTGGAGGGAGGGAGTGACTGGGAGGGGGTGGATGGGGAGGGATTGGAGGTAGAGGGAGGTAGTGAGGGATGGTCTGTGAGGTGGAGTAGATTAATAAATGAAGATAAATACAAACATTATAATTATAAGTAAATCATTAGAAAAATTAGATTAAAAATATAAACACAAGCAACACGACCCAATTAAAAAAAAAAAAAAAAAAAAATTAACTAGTTTGTGAATTTGAAAGTGTGTGATTCCTCCAAACTATTTCACAAAACAGATGCCTTATTAGTACCAATGAGGGCGTCTGTGTTTCCTGGCATAGTTAGGAGGAATCACACACCTTCTAATTCACCAACAAAATAATGTCCCCTTAATTAAATCAGTATATATTCAATAAAGCAGTGTTATGAACCAATACTAATGTGATGGTGAAGAAATAAAGACAATAATAATTACAATCCATTCCACTAATGGGTATTAAAATGATGGTAGAGAAATAATGAAAATATATCCCAAAATTTAATCATTATAATTACAATTGATCCCACTAACAGATATTATTTATGTGATGGTAGAGAAATAATGAAAATATATGAACTTACTAAAATAATAATTGATTCATTTAACAGATATTAATGTGATGGTAGAGAAATAATTAAAATATATTCCAAAATCCAAAATCTAATCACTACAGAACCATTACAATCCATCCACCTAAGAAATATTTATGTGATGAAGAAGAAATATAATGGAAAATATATCCCAAAATTAAATCATTACAATTACAATCCATCCACCTAAGAAATATTAATGTAATGGAGAAGAAATATAATGAAAATATATCCCAAAATAAAAACAACAAGAAATATTAATGTGATGATGAAGAAATAAAATGAAAATATATCCCAAAATTAAATAATTATAATTACCATCAGAATAACTAGAAGATATTAATATGATGGTAGAGAAATAATTAAAATATAGTATATCCCAAAATTAAATCATTATACTGTAATAGAAAAAAAAAAAATGGATATTAATGTGATGGTTGAGAAATAATTAAAATAAAATATCCCAAAATCAAATCATTATATTCAAAACAAGAAGATATTAATGTGATGGTAGAGAAATAATGAAAATATTGCATATCCCAAAATTAAATAATTATAATAGAAAAAAAAGAAACAGATATTAATGTGATGGTAGAGAAATAATGAAAATATATGAACTTACTAAATTAACAATCGATCCATTTAACAGATATTAAAGTGATGGTAGAGAAATATCTAAAATATATACCAAAATTAAATCATTATATTCAAAACAAGAAGATATTAATGTGATGGTAGAGAAATAATTAAAATATTGCATATCCCAAAACTAAGTCATTATAATCAAAATAACAAAAAGATATTACTGTGATGGTAGAGAAATAATTAAAATATTGTATATCCCAAAATTAAATAATTATATTAAAAAAAAAAAAAAAACAGATATTAATGTGACGGAAAATAAAAAAAATATTATATATCCCAAAATTAAATCATTATAATCAAAACAAGAAGAAGATAAAATGGAAAATAAAAAAATAAACGTACATCCCAAAACTAAATCATTATAATCCAAAAATATATCCCAAAATTAAATCATTATAATCAAAACAACAAGTAGATATTAAATGTGATGGAAAATTAAAAAAGTAAACGTACATCCCAAAATTAAATCATTACTGTATAATCAAAACAAACAGAAAGATATTAATGTGACGGAAAATAAAAAAATATTATATATATATCCCAAAATTAAATCATTACTGTATAATCAAAACAAACAGAAAGATATTAATGTGATGGAAAATTAAAAAAGTAAAAGTACATCGGTGCCGAATCCAAACTAGGAGGGTGGAGTGGATGCCTGGTGTGGGGGTGTGGGGACTGCTGTGGGGGGGGTGACCGGGGCTGGGTTGGGGGGCTGCGGCTGTGGGGTGCCTCCGAGTACGGGTACCATCGTGGTAGTTGTTGTTGTTGTGGGGTGTTGTTGTTGTTGGGTTGTGAGGTGTTGTTGTTGTGGGGTTGTAGGGTGTGGGTTTGTAGGGGGGTGTTGTTGTTGTGGGATTGTGGGGTGTTGTTTTTGTTGTTGAGGGTTTGTGGGGTGTTGTTGTTGTGGGGTTATAGGGAGTTGTTGTTGAGGGGTTGTAGGGTGTTGTTGTTGTTGTTGTTGTTGTGGGGTTATAGGGGGTTGTTGGTGAGAGGTTGTGGGGTGTTGTTGTTGTTGTTGAGGGGTTGTGGGGGGTTGGTGTGGGTGTGGGACTGTGGGTTGTTGTTCCTGTTGTTGGCGTGGGGTTGTGGGTTGTGGGTGTGCTACTATGGGGAGGTGTTGTTGTTGTTGTGGGGTTGTAGGATGTTGTTGTTGTTGTAGGGGTGTGGGTTGTTGTTGTTGTGGGGTTGTAGGATGTTGTTGTTGTAGTTGTTGTGGGGTTGTAGGATATTGTTGTTGTTGGGTTGTAGGGTGTTGTTGTTGTTGTAGGGTTGTAGGATGTTGTTGTTGTTGTTGTAGGGTTGTAGGATGTTGTTGTTGTTGTTGTTGGGTTGTAGGATGATGATGTTGTTGTTGGGTTGTAGGATGTTGTTGTTGTAGGGGTGTGGGGTTGCCTGGTAGTACAGTGGTTGGTGAGGTTGTAATAACACTTCCACCACCTCCTCCACCACCTGGGTTCATTTGAGGTGGAGGTGAGATTACAGTGGGGTTGTTGGCGTGTTGTTGTTGTTGTTGTTGTGGTTGTGGGGGTGTAACTGTGGGTGTAGGTACTTGTGGTGGTGGTGGTGTGGTTGTGGGTGTAGGTAGCTGTGTGGGTGTGGATGTTACTCCTGATTGCAGTGTGGGTGTGGTTGTGGGTGTGGTTGTGGGTGTGGGTGTAGGTTGTCGTGGGGGTAGCTGTGGGAGTGTGGGTGTAACTCCTGACTGCTGTGTTAGTGCAGCTGTGAGTGTTGGTAGTTGTGGGAGTGAGGGAGTGGGTGTTGGGAGTGAGGGAGTGGGTGTGGGTAGTTTTGGGAGTGAGGGAGTGGGTGTGGGTAGTTGTGGGAGTGAGGGAGTGGGTGTTGGGAGTGAGGGAGTGGGTGTTGGGAGTTGTGGGAGTGAGGGAGTGGGTGTAGGTAGTTGTAGTGTGGGTGTGGAGGTGCCTGATTGAGTGGGTGGTATTGGTGTAGTGGGTGTGGTGGTGGTGGTGGTGGTGGAGGGTGTAGGTCCATTAACAGCAGTAGTGGTGTTGGTGGTAGTTGTGGTAAAGTTGGTAGTAGTAGTAGTAGTAGTGGTAGTGCTGGTGACATCAATACTTGGTGGTGGTGGTGGTGTTGTTGTCGTCGTCATCACATCAGTACAAGCTAAGTAATAAATAATAAAGTTAGCCATGATAAACTTAATAATGTGTGTTGTCATGGTGAAGGTTTGTGATGCAGTCAGTCATGTTGGTTACCAGAAAAGCTGATGTGTGTGATTTGTACACCACATGTATTATCAAAGACAAAGGTCGTGTCGTTAAATTTGGTGGAAACATTTGGTAAAGAGGTAACCATACTGGGCATGGATGTTATTGTGGTGGTGATTTCATTATGTTTCACAAGTTATATTAAATCATCGGACAAAACAACGACACAAATTTTGTCTTTGATAGTACAGTTGGTAAAATAGTATTGGAACTGCTCTTTGGATAATTATATTTAATATCCATGTAAGGGTGGTTCCAATACTTTTTTTTTTGCCAACTGTACAAGAGATTTTAAGTGGTAATATTTTGTTGCACACAAGCGCACAAACGCACACACAAGTGAACACACACGGGCACACACTTTTAAAGTAAAATTTGATAGTTTACAATTAGGTAAATATTCACACGGGTACACACACACGGGTACACACACACAGGCACACAAACACGGGCACACACACACGGATACACACACACAGGTACATACATACGGGTACACACACACAGGTACACTACACTCACCTACTTGTGTGATATTTATTAATGTACTTTGTCTATGTGATTCCCTTTTTACATGAAATTTAAGTGTTTGAAATAATGTGACCACAACTCCTTAAAATACAGATCAGCCTCTCACTAGTACCATCTACAACCTATGGGAAAACATTACAAGAAAAAGATGAGTTTGATATCTTGAGGCAAATGAAATAATAACTACAAAACAGTTTGGATTTAGAGAAGGGCTTGTCCTGTACCAATAATATGATGTTAGGTTTTTACAATAGAGTTACACATGTAAAACAGAAATGGGTACAAGTTGGGAAATGAACACACACACCACATAGGCACACACACATACACCACATGGGCACACACACACCTCAAATGGCCACACACACAAACAACATGGTCACACACACACACACCACATGGGCACACACACACATACACCTCACATGGGCACACACACCTCACATGGTCACACACACACACACACACACACCACATGGGCACACACACACACACCTCACATGGGCACACACACACACCTCACATGGGCACACACAAACACACACACACGTCAACTTTTCTGAATGACCAACCATATGGCCGACTGCATCTGAAATTGGTAAACATTCCAACACAAGTTACTGTACATGCAAGTCACTACAAACCATTACAGGACTTCAAAACCATAACATACATTTAAGGGAAGGTTCTTTTGTTTGTTGGTGAATTGGAAGGTTTCTGATTCCTCCAACTATGCCACAAAACAGATCCCCTATTTAGTTGCCAAAGAGGGGGTCTGTGTTTTTCTGGTATAGTTAGGAGGAATCAGTAGCCTTCCAATTTACCATCAAGAGAATTATTTCCCCTTAAAAAATAATATCCTCTACTAAATGTACTAAAAGACAATGTGCACAAGACATGATTTGTGTGTAAATGTAATAAATTCATGTTGCAGCATAAAAGAATTGTATTGTATTGTATTGTACAGTGATGTTTCCTAATTTATTCCCAGCCTGAACACTAAGTTGATGGAAGCAGTAGCCAAGCCATTGACTCTTGTAAAGTCTCTTATACACTATCAATGTACAGCCACAATCAAATATCCACTGACACTTTCCTTCCATCATAGTAAATAATTATCTTGGTAATAAAGAACAACACGTGTATGATTTTGATGCACCTCATAATAATAATTGAGGGGGTTGAGTTGACGTAAGGTGTTGTTGTATGATTATATTTTGATATGATACCGATTTATTTGCACAATGGAAGGAAAGTGTGGGTGGTTATTTGATTGAGGCTGTACATGTATATTTTCAGAGTACTGTATGGTGTCAGATCAGTGTGGATGTATGTATGGGGTGTGAGTGACTATGGTACTAATGACTATTCAGAGTACTTTGTGTTTACATTGAACCTGCTCACCGTCAGTACCGGTCAGAGGAAGAGACACAAAACATGGATGGATGGATGGATGACGGCAGTTTTATTAGTTATTAGTGCAGGGAGGTTTTGATTGATTGATTGATTGATATTAGGTGCTGCAACAGCAAGGTCATGTGGCGCCCGAGAAAGAATGTGATTGAGGGGTGGGACAGTAAGCACAAATGGTAACAGATGAAAAAAAATAAATAAATAAAAGGGATACAGTAGTTGGAAAATTGAAAGCCCCCCTATGTCACCTTGGGAGGTTCTGAAGAATAAAAGAGAAAATCGGAGTGTGTGTCCAATGGCGGAGGATACAGACACCGGCAAAGTGTTCATCATGACAGCCTGTGTATGTGTGTGTGTGTGTGTGTGTGACGCACGGATTCTCTTTGTAATATTGATCGTAACCAAATCATTTCTACTGTAGCTTAAGAAAGTTACAAAACCGGAAAATATTTATCAAATGCACTGCTAAAAATACTAAACAAAGACAAAATATGGAAATCTGATCAGACTAACTTTGTACATTTGCTGACCACAAACTCAAGAGCCCATCTGAGTCTCAGCCCGAGATCTGAAGCAGGGGGTTTCTGGACGACAGCCCACACAAACCATCATGAAGCTACACACACACACACACACACAGCCCATACAAACCATCACGAGGCTACACACACACACACACACAGCCCACTCAAACCATCACGAAGCTACACACACACACACAAACACACACACAGCCCACACAAACCATCACGAGGCTATACACACAGACACACACACACAGCCCACACACATAAACCACACACACACACACAAACCATCTTGAGGCTACACACACACACACACCTCGCACCAATGGAGGCTTGGAGTAGGCTGTCATCCAGAAACCATCTGCTCCAGATCTCAGACTTTGAATCAGGTTGGCCAAAGTGTATTAGTTAGCGAGTATATATAGAATAGCAACTTGAAATATTACACAACACTGCAACACCTACAACACTATAACCCTTACAAAACAAATAAGTGATGAGCAATGAATGAAAATGAGAAATGCATAGACTGTACTGTATATATATTAATTACAATATTCTAAAGTGTAAATAATAATACCCTTCATACCCTTGCACCAAAACCCTTTCAAGTAAATAAATATGTGAGCAATGTTAATATTACATTGATGCTGAAGTAGTACTGTACTGTACCATGCACAGACTGAAGCTACATACAAAAATACTGCAAAAACAGCCAAAGTTCAACAACAACAATAAAACTTAGGGGGAAAATAATCTGCCAGCAACAAGTTTTATATTCAAGCAAATTGTGGGTGGAAAGATGAGAGAAAGTGAAAAATTGAGATGACAAGACAGTAAGAGGGAAGGAGGGAGAGAGTAAATGCAAGCCAATATACAGTTTACACTACACTACGGCCTCTGTAGCACAATAATAAAATGATGGATAGAAAACACTTGCACGGTCTGAGTCACTGATGTTGTCACGCTGCCCGTCACACTGACTGTTGCTGTCACTGTACGTACGTCTTGGCAGGAAATATAATCAGACTGTCTCCTCTTCTGTTTGTCCTGGTTATTCTCTTTGTGACTCTAACGTATGGGTCCCAGGAAAATTAATCAGTGTGTCTCCTCTTCTGCTTCTCTCAGTTTTCTTGTTGTGACTTTAATGTATGGTACACGTCTCAAGCAAATATATCAGTCTGTCTCTCATTTTGCTAGTCCCTCAGATACGATACTCCAGGGACATACTTCAAAGCTGTTTATTTCTCTAATGTACACGTCCTAAGAGCATTAATCAGATATCCCAGGACTCCTTCAATGCCTTCTTCTTTACTATACTTTCCCTCACACCAGTCGACTAGATAATTAAGCCAAGCCAAGCAGTCTCACAAGGACCACTAGATCTGTTGCTGTTTGTAGGTACAGTACTTTGTAAATATATATTTTTCCTTGTCGCGACACTAATGTAATACACACGTCACTTCATTTGTTTATCATCTCCTCTCGAATATTGACTGACTTGTGAAGGTTATTATTGTGTACTGTCTAACACCGAGAGCTTGGAGAGTTTTGTTTCTATCAGTCACACAGAAAAGAAATAGGGACATTATTTTGACCATGACAGCAGCACAAGAGTGAATGACTTATAGTGCTTGAAGTAATCTGTCTACGAGTACAGTGTGTGTCTATGATGGTTGGTTGATCTGAGGGTGTGTGAGGGGCTGGGTGGGGAGGAAGTGGGAAAGAGACCGTTGCTTGGCTCAATGCTTCCCCCAGTGCCTTGATGAAGCCTCTGAGAGAAACAAACACTTGTATTAGAGGACAAGTGTTTTAACTGAACTGGGTGTGTGTGAAAAATTACAGTACATTTGTACTGTGCTGTGGTGTCCCAAATAATTATTCAAAATAACAAGTAATAGTATCATATCATTATTAAACTTACTCTTCGATCAATAGGTGTTTCATTGCTAAATTAGCACTGCAACATAATAGGAACCAAGCGATGAAGAGAACTTTACGTTGGAGTAGTTTGATATTCACTGCAGTGGGTGGGTGTGAAAAATGACCTAACACTAACTTGTACTGAGGTATGACAAATAATTATTCATATAACAAGTAAAATGTTCATGTCATAGAATAGTCATGTCCTTCTCATCAGCTGTAAGGTTCATGGTAGAGTCTTTGGGTGGCATTATTAAATTTACTCTTCAATGAAAATGTGTCTCGTTGATAAATTCACATTGCAAAATAATGGGACCTGAGCAACGAAGAGAACTTGTAGTAGAAGAAATAGTTTAATAATACCAGCCTCTGTCACTCCCCAAATAAGACTTTTATTTATGGTAACTCAAGACACACATACACACTTTATAACTGTGAGTGATGGGAAGTATACATATCCTTCATCATAACAGATGTGATTACACTCACTTCTGGCAACAAAGGATATATCACATGGTTTTTTTTACTGTACTTTATTATATTATATTTTGGGTTGTGGCAAATGTTTCAATGCTTCATGTGTGAACACCAAAACTTATATTGAGCTACAAAGTACAACAAAAACTTTTTTGTAGCAGGGAAAATGTTTCAAATGAGCTGCATGTAAGACATAACATTTACACTGGAGTATAACACACATTATTTCAGATAACCAATTGTCTTGTGGCTAAATATTCTAAATGAACTTTGTGTTATACATATTTTATTATGTGTGTTTATATATTTGTAACAACAAAACATTATAATAATAGACAGAAACTTCATTATCATCAACAATACCCCAATTCCCATTTGTCAAAGTGTGAGGGTCAGGGGATGGGGGGGGCTACAGGGTCAGGGATAGAAATATGAAGTAAAAAAAAAATAAGAGAGGGGCTGAATAGCTAGTAAAATGTGTCACACTCACATATAAACCCTCCCTACCACCACACCCAACAAGAATTCAGCTCCTTCCTTCCTTCCTTCCCTCCCTCAAGAACCTCACCAACCTTGCTCTCTGTTAATCTTTCAGTCAATCACAAGTTTCCCTTCCATATATACACCTTTCCTTGGCATGCTAGTTAAGATGAATGATTTTATTTTTTATAATTTCTCTAGTAACTTATTCTTCAAAATTATTCCAAGTAACAGGACAACACCATTATATTTATTTATTGGTCCTGTTTTCTGTCATACTTTGGAGGAATCAAGGCACTCCAATGTACATACCAAGAGTATACTGTATTATCCCCTTAATCAAACCATATACATACAGTACAATTTTCTCTGAATATTTCCGGCAGCATTTTACACAAAGTATACATTGCTCCTTTGGAAAATTATACAGTATATTATTTGTTTCAAACCAAAGGTACTGTATAGCCAGAAACTTGTATACAGTATAAAGTACAATTTTATGAATGCTGTCTTACATGTGCATTCCTTTATGGTTGTTAGTCGCCATTTTACTGCAAATTATCACACTAATGCACATCTAGGATTGATTGATTGGTTGGTTGATATTAGGCGCCACAACAGCGAGGTCATATGGCGCCTGAGGAAGAAGGTGACTGAGAGGTGGGACAGTAAGTACATAAGATTAAACAGATGAAATAATAGGGACAGTTGGGGAAGTGAAAGCCCCTTTTAGTTGCCTTTTATGACAAGTAGGGAGGTACTGGGTACGCATATCTAGGAAATAAATATAATGACAGAAGAATAACATTATCATGAAAAGTTTATGTACAGTACAGTGTATCAGTAACTATCACAGGAGAGATTATATAAACAATGAGACTTCCCAATTGAAACAGAGGTACAGTTGGCAGCACTTATAAATGGTACAGCCAGCTTTGTCAGTTCTCGTCCCCTGTACCAGTTATAAATACACTCAACCATCAACTTAACGGAACCCCATTTAGCGGATTTTGGATTTAACAGACACTTTTTGCAACCGGACAATCTTTACACATCGGACAGCAAGTCCGTTACTTGAAAATTTTGTCCCAGCCAACATGCAAGTACCCGTCCAGAACACAGTGAGATGTGCTCGGGCTGACAGAGTCAGTGACAGTCAGTTGTTCAGTCAGTCACCAGATTCTACTTACTCAGTGTTGTTACTCACTGTTGAAAATCTCAAGATGAGCCCAAAGGTGGAAATATTTAATACAAACTCAGAAAAAGCGTGTGGACTGTACGAGAAAACTCGAGGACTATTGGTGAAAACTGAACAATATTACGTGTGCTGTCAGCCCCCCCCCCCTACCCTCATGCTTAAGCCTAACCCCTTTAGAGTGAACAACTTCTCAATGGACATTATCCTTACTTCTAATTACTGTACTGTATTTTGTATGTACAGTACAGGATTATTTCCAATTTATCCCCTAGGTCACTTATATTTTCCAGTAACGGACAAGGTTAACCCTCTTATAGTCCGTTAAATCGAAGTAGAGTGTACTGACAATTGTACACACACTGACTTTGATATTGAACTAACCAGGGATCCCTTACAACACTCTAGTTAGTGAGTAAAATTATCCCAATATATAAACACCAATGAGAGACAGTTGTACCAGTCTATGGATGGCATGTGTATAAACTAATATTAATTATACACATAATACTAATTTATATGAAGGTTGTATGAGTGTATGGATGGTAACTGTATAAACTAATTCATATGAAGGTTGTATAAGTGTATGTATGGCAACTTAACACAGGGTTTCCAATTTTGACTCAACACAGGGTTACCAATATCACAATATCTCTATTCACTTTCCAAATGTTTTAGTGTGATAGTGTGAAGATTGGGAGTGTGTGGGAGGGTGTGCTTTCATGTGTGAATATTAAATGATATGCATTTATGTGAAGCAGAGAGAAAGCGAGAGAAGTTCAAGTGAGTCATATAATGAGAGAGAGAGAGAGAGAGGATAAAGTTAGTCACACTGTAAGGGGTTGGTGTTAGGGTTGAGGGTTTTGTGTGGTCAGCTCACCTTCCCCTTTGCTGTCCACGTCACCACCAGACTCGCTGCTCTCCTGTAAAGTACAAAACAGAATACACAACCTTAGAGGGAAATAAATAAATACAAGATAGATTTACTGATAGTGATTTACTGACCCTGTGTTAAATGGATAAGTGTGATAAAATTAATCATCTTATATCGAGGGAATATTGTATTGTACATAAAGACCTACGAGTTGTATACCACTACCTGACCTGTTTGTGTGTTGAAGGTGTAGATAAAATAAATACAAGATGAATAAAGTTTACACAATACATAAATAAATACAAGATGAATAGAGTTTACATAATACATAAATAAATACAAGATGAATAGAGTTTACATAACACATAAATAAATACAAGATGAATAGAGTTTACATAATATACAAATAAATACAAGATGAATAGAGTTTACATAATACATAAATACACATGAGTTGTATCAAGTTACTAACCTGTATTGTTGGAGGTGTTGCATCTACGAGTGTGGCTGTGTTCTGTGGTGCTGGTCCGGTGGCTTCAGTGCCTTCCTCTGCCCGGCCGCCAGACGACACAACGGCGGCTGTGGCGGTGGCGGCTATGGGTGTACAGGGAAGGGCCTGCATGATGGTAGTGGTGGAGGAAGGGGAGGGGGATGTGGATGAAGATGTGGAAGGTGGTCGTGGTGGGAGTCCCTGGGCCGTTCGTTGTCTGTCTTCTGTCTCCCTCCTCACCACTTCCTTCTGTCTCTCCACCATGGCAGCAAAGGATCCTTCGTCTAGTTTGGGGGCCATTGCCTGGGGTTGGGTTACATACTACACATTACACATGGCTTGTACTACACTAATACTGTACAGTAAAACCTCGCAGATAGTGACACATGTAGTCTGGCAAAATAGTCGCTCTCCGTGGGGCAAAGTTTAAATGTAAAGAAATCAAAGTAATCTGGACATTTTTTCAAATTTCCCCCAAATTAAAATTTTTACCTACATAATTACCAAGCACACATATACAATCTTTAATGTAAACATATTTGACATGTCAGAAGGTTTATAAAATTACCTGGTACTGGTTTAGAGTGTATTTATTGAGGTGAGTCAAGTTTAGAGTCAGTCTACTGGGTGCCCGCACCCTTACTCTCTCTGATGTTTCTTTTGTCTCCCTCATTTTCACTATTAGCTATTAGCCTAGAGTACAGAATGCAGCAGCCTTAAAGGCCTGTCCACACTAGAAAACTTTTCGGAAAACATTGTTTGGAAACAGGTTGCAAATTGTCTCCCGAATGTTTGCGAAACAAATTTCAGGGTGAATTTGTTTCCCATTTGGGATGGGAAACAAAGGGAGTTTGTGTGTGTATTGTGTGTGTGGGAAGTGAAACTGCTCAGTAAAATGCAGAGGCTGCTGCAGCAACCGCCTCACTCGACATAGTGAGAACAACTGAAGTCTGGATGTGCCATGCACGCGGCATCAGAGTTGCCAATATCCGATAATGGCAACACCACCGTCCATAGTCTGCTCGCTTAACTCGCTATCCTTGATGCATTAATTGCTATCCGCTGTGCCTGGAAATGTTTCTATCCTGACGCCATCCATGAAACTGCTATAAAAAAAAACGCTATTTGCAAGGTTTTACTGTACATTATATTACCTACACCACAACACATAATTACCTACACTATGCCAAACATTATTTATTATTGTTTATCATGGAATTGGTGGGCTGCCAAATCCTCCAAAATATTCGACAATAACGAATTCCCCATTAATTACATTGAGGTGGTCTGTTTCCCAGCATAGTTTGGACGAATCAGAAACCTTCACTTTTCCCCACCAGATATGGATGGCTCCATCAACCAAACAGCCTATAACAATTAAATCTCTTACCTTGACTTTCTTCAGTTCCAATTGGAAGTTGTCTCCTGCTTCTATGAATTTCCTTTTCTTGGCTTCAAATTTCTCTTCTATTTGCTGTAACTCGGTCTCAAGTTTTTTCTGTAAATAAATAAAATAACAGTGTGATACAGCAGACCCTGGATATACAATGAATAAATACTTGTATCCACCACTTCAACATACACTCAGTCCCTCATTGAAGACCACCAAATGATTTCCCAGACTTCTGTTATTCATTACCATAAACACCAACTAAGTGATTTACTGACCCTGTGTTACAAGGATAGTGTTATATTTAATCATCTTATATTGAGGGAACTCTGTATCTGGAAGCAATTTCATAAACTGTATTTATTGAATCTTTAGCATTACATAACTCCCTTTTGACTTTCCTGAATATCATTATACGAGAGAAGTCACAGAATTAATGACAAAAGTGACTAAATATCATTCTTAATGACAAAATAGTACTCGTAGTGACTAACTTGTATTCTTAGTGACTAAATTGTATTACTAGTGACTAAACTTTATTTTTAGCAACAAAATTGTATTATTAGTTAATTTTTTTTATTCTTAATGACTAAATTGTATTACTAGTGACTAAAATTTAATCCTAGTGACTAAATTTCATTGTTTGCAAGAGAGTAATGACATTAAGCCATAGCATCATCACTTGCTGACCCATACATCAACACTAAGGCCTGAATAACAGACTGAGGGTTTATATATAGCATCACTAGAGGGCACAACATGTCATCTTTATTTACAACAACACCGGACTGTCTCTTAAACTAAAAACATTACCAGGAAAAGGCAGAGTGTATGACATTATTTACACACATGACACTATTTACAACACTACCTGCCTATCTGCCTCCCTGCCCACTACCCAACCTGTCTGCCTACCTACCCAGCCATCTGCTTGCCTCCCTACCTACCTACTCACCTGTCTGCTTGCTTGCCTACCTACCTACTCACCCATCTGCTTGCCTACCTACCTACCTACTCACCTGTCTGCTTGCCTGCTTACCTGCCTACCCACCTATCTGCCACTTTCTGCCTACCTACCTACCTACCTACCTGCCTGTCTACCCACCTATCTGCCTACCTACCTGCCTGTCTACCTACCTACCTACTTACTAACTTGCCTGCCTACCAGCCTGACCTGATGCATGGTGAGTGACTGTACTTGTCGTTTGAGTACAGTGAGGCGTTGGCTGGTCACCACAGACCGTACATCTGGCACTACAGTCTCGGAGAATATCTCGTTGATGAGGCGATGGTTACGGGAATATCGGGAGTGGGAAACCTGCTTCATACTCAGTCCATCATCATAGTCTGTAATAATAATAATAATAATAATAATAATAATAATAATAATAATAATAATGATAATAATAATAATGCACAATGATGTCAACACAAACATCTACACATGCTACAGAACCTGAAATAAATAATAATGTACAATGATGTCAAAAGAGCGTCTAAATAGAGTACTGAACAGATCTTTCGGTGTTCATTCTCAGTCAGTCATAAAGTCGTTAATTTGTACAGTTGCCCACACATGAAGCTGGTATGGCTCGTTACATGTGAGGTAGCTACAAAAGAAAGGAAAGGGAAAAAAGATGTGGTTTGTTGACAGGTAGATAGTAAAATATTATTACTGTCTGCTTGTCAACAAACTATAACTTTTGCTAACTTTCCTTTCTGTTGTAGTTATCTCACAAGTAGCTATCTCACAAATATAAAAAAATAAAAAAATAAGTAAATAAATAAAATATATACATACACTGTCCCTCCTCATCCTCTGCTGGTTGTATGTCAATGCGTCGGTCCAGTTTAGTGGTGGTGGCGGCGGCGGTGCGATCCACAACCTCCTTCTCCTCAGGCGCCACAGCACCTATCAACACGAGAATACCAGACCTAGGGTTACATTAGGTCCTTGATAAAACATGATTAAATTACACTAGCACTATCCTTGTAACACAGGCTCTGCAAATTATTTATATTATATAGTACCATATTCCCTCAATATATGATGATTAAATTTATCACATAATATATCCTTTTAACACATGATCAGTAAATTATTTAGTGTGTATGGTAATGAATAACAGAAGCCTGGGAAAACATTTGGTGGTCTTCAATGAGGGACTGAGTGTAAAATGAAGACAGTGGTAGATACAAGTATTTATTCACTGTATATCAAGGAACTATTGTATTTGAATATCCCCCCTTAATTAAGGTGACATGATGGCCTTCGTGAGGGTTTTTATGTTCAAGCACAAAACATCTTTGAGTCATGACACTTTGGGCTGTATACAACAACACTGATGGTGTTGATGTTGGTGTGGTACCAGTACACTGACTTTATACACAAAACAATAGTCATCGTATCGTTACCACACCATCGTCAACACCACCAATGTTCTTGCATACAGCCATTTAAGACACTTCAGAATTAATTACCAAATTAATAGTGTTGATTTACAAGACAAAATTTCTGCCCAACCAACAAGGAAAGTGAAATTAAAGCAAGAAAACTACATTTTACATTATGTTGGACTTTATGTTTTACAGCATGTTTTTTGCATTACATTTATTGACTTGCATTTTAATTTATATTCTCTTCTGACGTTACAATTTTTTTACATAAGATATAATAATGTTTGATTGTGCAATACATGAATAACTCTACTCACCTGTTAAATTGTAAAATAAAAGTTGTATATTAGGCTAGATCAGAGACACACACACACAGCATCCAGGTACCGTCATGAGCCATAAATAAGTATCCAAGTCTTGTTGAGCTTTTGAATTATCTGTACCAATGAACCAACTACAACTCATATCCTATTTCATACATGCTGGGGCTCATTAATTAAGGAGAAATTCTTTGGCAGGTGAAATAGAAGGCTACTGATTCCTCCTAACTATGCCAGAAAACAGACGCCCTCATTGGTACAAATAGGAGATCTGTTTTGCGACACAGTTTGGAGGAATCACAGACCTTCCAATTCGTCAACAAGAGAACCTCCCCTTAAATATTTCATCACGTTATTGGGAGTAGAGGATACCTATTAAGCCTTGTTGCTGTACAGTTGCGATCCAAAATATATATCCAGGCTTGCTTCGAATAGCCGGATCGAGTATTAAGCGAGTTTAAGCAAATATGCAACAGGATAAGCGTTGTAATTGGTTCACGAGTATGTCAAATGATTCGAAACTTCAACAAGACCTACAAATATGAAACTGTATAAGCGCTGTAATTGGTTCACTAGTATGTAAAATGATTCGAAACTTCAACAAGACCTACAAATATGAAACTGTATAAGCGTTGTAATTGGTTCACGAGTATGTCAAATGATTCGAAACTTCAACAAGACCTACAAATATGAAACTGTATAAGCATTGTAATTGGTTCACTAGTATGTAAAATGATTCGAAACTTCAACAAGACCTGGATACAAATTTTGGATTGTGAGTGTACATACCCTATAACACACATATACACAATACAATGTCTGGTATACTCACCCCTGGATTTGGCATTAAGGTATGCTTGGTAGCTTGGGGAGGCATGATACGTTTTCAGTGCCTTTTCATAGTCAACCTGAAAAACATAACAAACCACAAATGCAAGTTTTTTTGTGTTAATTATGACAGCGTGGAGGTACAGGTTAACTGCTCTGTGTGTGTGTGTGTGTGTGAGAGAGAGTGCGTGAGTGCGTGCGTGTATGTTAACGTGGTGATTATTAAGAAGTGCTGTTAAGGAAAACGTGACCAATAGAAGAATAGGAGACTTGTTTTGTAGCAGTTTGGAGGAATTACAAGCCTTCAATTCACCCACAACAGGAGAGAGAGAGCGAGAGAGAGAGAGAGTGAGAGAGAGAGATACTGACAACACATCATGTAACTCCTTTCATGTACACTGGAGTGCCTTGATTTCTCTAAAATATGGCAGGACACAACAGGACCAGATTAACAAAAATAATAGTGGCCTGTTGTTGTTGCTTGGAATAGTTTGGAGGAATCAGTTGCTCCAGATTTACCACCATTTACTGTACTATCACCTTAAATTGGCAAGTGTGTGGAAAATATCTCTCATTTTGCCACACCCTAATGCTCATTATTGTATTCCCTAGATATAAGATGATTAAATATATCACATACAGCATATCCTTTTAACACAGGGTCAGTAAATCACTTAGTGTGTATGGCAACGAACAACAGAAGCCTGGGAAAACATTTGGTGGTCTTCAATGAGTGTAAAATGAATTGTGGTGGATACAAGTATTTATTCATTGTATATCCAGGGTATACTGTATTAGTACCATATTACAAACACTAGTGTAAAACATCACAGTGAATGCAATAAGAGTCAGCCATTGTGTTTTTTTTTTTTTTTTTTTGGTAGGGAAGCATTAGAAACCATGCAGGCAACTGGCCACACAGACAGACAGAGAGAGAGAGACAGAGATGCTTTAAACAACAAGTAAGTGGTGTAAATAAAGGTCATGCAGAAGGATATCAACAAACACACATGCATACATATACACACACTACTACACTATACACAAATACATATACTACACTACACACAAAATTGAGCATAGCAGTGTTGTGTTGTGTTGTGTTGTGGTGAGACTGTCCTGTCCTTCCTTTGCCTTGCCCATCCTGAGTCGGTCACATACTCTGGGGTGGCCACACACGACCTACCTTTTGTCTTGCCTTTCTTTACCCTGCCTTGCCTTGCCTTGCCTTACCCTTCCCATCCTGAGTCCATCACATACTCTGGGCTGGGGTGGCCACACAATACTTACCTTTTGCCTTTACTGCCAGGTACTGTTGGTAGGCTGGTGAACTGTGATATGCCTCTAGTGCCTTAGTGTATGCAGCCTGTAAAGCAGAGTGGGTCAGGCAGCCTTACTCCCACCACCAATGCAAGGGACTCTGTGTGTGTGTGTGTGTGTGTGTGTGTTTCTCTCCGTCTCTCTGTCTGGATGTGTGTCTTTCTCTTTCTATCTGGATGTGTGTGTGTGTGTTTCTCTCCGTCTCTCTGTCAGGATGTGTGTCTTTCTCTCTCTATCTGGATGTGTGTGTGTGTGTGTTCTTCTTTCTCTCTGTCTCTGTGTGTGTGTGTGTGTGTGTGTTCTTCTTTCTCTCTGTCTCTGTGTGTGTGTGTGTGTGTGTGTGTGTGTGTGTGTGTGTGTGTGTGTGTGTGTGTGTGTGTGTGTGTGTGTGTGTGTGTGTGTGTGTGTGTGTGTGTGTGTGTGTGTGTGTTCTTTCTCTCTGTCTGTCTCTCTCTGTGTGTGTGTGTGTGTGTGTTCCTCTTTCTCTCTGTCTGTGTGTATGTCTGTCATTGTGTCTGGTAAGGGGCAGGGTTGGTGGGGTGGGATGGGGACCTGTCTGTCAATCTATCTATAGCTCTGATGTCTCATACAAGGCCATTTACTACATCATTGGGTCAAAACAGTGTGCTTTTTACTCCATACCCAATCTGGACTTTAACTGTTCTTCTATGACAGTAAACCACAATCCCTAATATACATTTATTACACACACTAAACCTTTAACTGTTCTTCTATCACAATAAACCACCATCACTTACACACAATAGGCCTAAGGTGTTCATCTATCACCACCAATCACATACACTAAACTATAATTGTCCTTCTATCACAATAAACCTTCATCACATTCTATATACTCTCAACCTAACCTAAACTGTTCTTCTATTACTACCAATCACACACACTAGGCACAAGCCATTCTTCTAGCTCTATAAACTACAACTAAATCATGGGGTAGAGGTAATCACTGAGCCTCCAATTTACCCACAACAAAACACCAACAAAACCGTCCTTGTTACATTTTCAACAACCTCCATTCCATCTCACACAAAGAATTTATTATAACTATCAACATTTGTGCACACCTCACCAACAACTTATTCTAACTACTATCCTATGTTTCATTCTAACTCTTGACTGACTTCTCACTAATTTTGTTTACATTCTAACTTATTCTAATTTCTATTTCAACTTCTGCCTCACTTCTCATCAACATTATTTTCATTCTAACTAACTTCTCACTAATTATATTTTCATTCAAACTTTGACTAACTTCTCACCAACTATATTTACATTCTAACATATTCTAACTTCTATTATAATTTTCTTTCTCAACTTCTGCCTCACTTCTCATCAACATTATTTTCATTCTAACTAACTTTTCACTAACTATATTTTCATTCAACCTTTGACTAACTTCTCACCAATTTTGTTTACATTCTAACTTCTGTCTCACTTCCCACTGTCTCTGTTTCAAGGCTGAGTTCTAGGTTGTGGAGTCGAGGAGAAAGTCAGCTCAGGTAAAGTGGTCGGGTCAGCTAAGTTATCACGTCGGATCAGGTCAAGTTATCGGGTCGGGTTGGGTCGGGTCAGGTCATCCCTACTAAATATATGAGAAGACTGATGCAATAAAATGTTTTCTGAGACACCAAGGAAATACTCTACAACAACATGACATATATACATAATCCAATAAACTCCATTTTCTTCTTTCTCAACCAGGCAAAAACGTACAGACTCCTTCACTTAGCTACAGTATTTGATAAGTTGGTAAACAAAAATAAAAAATACACCACCCCAAGTTTACATAACAAGGTACAGTACTGATCTATGACTCACAAACTTAGCTTTTTCGGAAAACGCAATGCAATCCATGGCAAAACTGACCCCAAAGTTTTACACAACTCGGGACTATTGGCCACAAATATCTGTACTGTACTATCAGAGACAAAAGTGGTGTCGTTGCATTTGTCCGCAACTGTACTTATCCATGACTCATAAACACCATTGGAATGTAGGCAGTATGTGTACAGTATCTACATTCATTTTGCAGAGAAGGGAATCAGTGTGTTTTTGCCAGGTTAAAAAATAAACAACACACACTATAATCTCTAACAATATGAAATTCATTCCAAAGACACTGAATGAAATGTTACAAAATACATCACTGGGGAATTCCTGTTTAAATAATAGTCTAAAGTTTGTATTCATACTTTACAGTCAATACATTAATGGGGTAGTACAATGTTGGTAAATATGGAACAACTGACTCCTCCAAACTATTCCAGGCAACAGGCCACCATTATTTCAGTTCATCTGGCCCCGTCTTGTGGCATACTTTGGAGGAATTAAAGTGCTCTAATGTACCAAAAGTGTATTGCTCCCATAATGTTGTCACTGTTCTCTATAAACACAAAACTGTGACACTGGCTGGTAATATTTACTTAGTAGTTCAAGAATTTTAAAACATCGAAGAAAATACACGTATTTAGTTAATAAATATAATTACAGTATATTAATTGTATTTGGGAAGCCTTGCAAGGTTTTCTTTTGTCAATGTAGTATTATATCAAGATTTTTTTTTCATTCCTATCAATTTAAGCTTCAATAAATTAGAATACCTGTTAAGGGACCCTGTGATGTTGTGAGAATATTGGAGATAAGCGAGTCCTTCAAACATTGCCACGAAACACACACACCCATATGAAAGGAGCATGTTTCGTGTTATAGTCAGGAGGAATCAGAAGCCTCCAATTTTCTTACACAATCACAGGGTCCTTAAGCACAGTAACTAGAATACTGTGTAAGCTCTGAAGAAGTTACTCACGACATGCATAAACTTTAACACAACACTATACTACACCTCCATCTCCCCCACTACCCTACTACCCATATTACTACTTTGTACAGGATAGAGTTTAGATTTGTTTAATATTACACTACACTACATTACACCTCCACCTTTACTTCTACCCATACCACTACTAAGCATCATGCAACTCACACTCATGTAAGCTACCAGGTATGGATTACAGCTGTCAGTTGTTTAATGGCCATTCTACGGTCAGTAAGCAAGAATATCCATGGTACTGATGATGGCGTGGTGCCGGTACGACGAATCTGTTTGTCTATGGAGTCATCGTACCGGTAAAGCACCATTGTCAACACCACGGACACATGTTGTTGCATATGACCCAACGCCTGGTACTATGGGGAGTGGTTGTATTAAACTTTATCTTTGATGAAAACAATCTTAGTCGCTTTATTCCCATAGCAAAAATAATGGGAACTGAGCAACGAAGATTGTTTTCATCAAAGAGAAAGTTTAATATCAGCACCCTGTATGTCTTCAATGATTGTGAGTGAACTTTATTACATAATACAAATGATAGTAATGAGAGTATTTGTATATCAACAATCTTAGTCGCTTTATTCCCATAGCAAAATAATGGGAACTGATTAAAGAAGATTGTTTTTGTCAAAGAGAACGTTTAATATCAGCACCACCCTGTATGTCTTCAATGCTTGTGAGTGAACTTTTTTATACAATACAAATGATAATAGTGAGAGTATTTGTATATTTGCTGTAGGTGAGTGGAACTGTATGCAAGAATATCCGTGGTGTTGATGATGGTGTGGTACCGGTACGATGGCTGTGTAGTGTGTGTGTGTCTATGGAGTCATCGTACCAGTACTACACCATCATCAACACCATCAATGTTCTTGCATACGATCCATAGTATGAACCACGTTGTCTGATTCGTTTAGTACAACACAGTCATTGATAAAGAATTCACTTCAATTCTAAAGTACAGTATATAAACAAACACAGTGGTGCCACATTTACCACCATTAGGACGCTATATAAACAAACACAGTGGTGCCACATTTACCACCATAAGGACACTATATAAACAAACACAGTGGTGCCACATTTCAACACTACAGATATTCTTGTATACAATGGCATGGTACCAGTATGACGACTCCATAGACACACTACACAGCCATCCGACTAGTACCACGCCACCGTCAACACCACAGATTTTCTTGTATACGACATTAAGTTACAGACACTATATACAGCCTTTAAGTTTAATATAGCAGAGATCCACTTATAATTATCTCATACTGATACATTAGGACATAATATATTTACTATTATATACAGTTGGCCACAGGAATTCTTACACGGGCTATTTGGAAGGAGAGGTTATTAATTTGGAAGTACTGCAGTGAATGGTCTACAAAGTGAAGTGGTGATTGCAAAAGAACAAACCTAATAATAATAATGTTGTATTGCAGTTAAATAGTCTTACATTAAAGAACAACAAACCTAATAATAATAATGTTGTATTGCAGTTAAGTAGTCTTACATTAAAGAACAACAAACCTAATAATAATGTTGTATTGAAGTTTAGTAGTCTTACAATTTCTGTACGTTGTAAGCCCTTGAAAACAACAACAGCGTGTGTACCAATTCCTGTGGCCAATAGTACATGTTAAGGGGATATAAGGTATGGTGGTGGTGTTGCTGGTGGTAAATCTGCAGTAACCGATTCCTTCAAACTATTTCAGGCAACAGGATACCATTATGTTTATTTAATGGTTCCACTTCCTGACACACTTTGGAGAAATCAAGGCACTCCAATGTACCAGAAGCATACTATAACCCCTTAATTCATATTACATGTGAAGTACTGTACTGCATCACGTTATATTATTATCCCTTCATGACTACTGTATAGTAACGGCACATAGTCCTTGACCAGGGTGTAAGGGGAAGTCTGTTCAAGGACTATGTGTCGTGTCTGTACACTGCTCAACTTACTATAATTAATGCTAAAAGTTACATGGTGTTATAGGCTGGTATTATTAAACTACTTCTTCAAGGAAAAGGTTCTTCGTTGCTAAATCCGTATCATTAGGGATCTTCGTCCCTCAATTTATATTATAGTAATATGAATTAAGCGATGAAGAGCCATTTCTATACGACAGATTGATTGATATTAGGCGCCGCAACATTGAGGTCATATGGCGCCCGAGGAAGAAGGTGACTGAGAGGTGGGACAGTAAACACAAAAGGTAACATGAAAAAAAGGGACTGTTTGAGAAGTGAAAGCCTCTTTTAGTCGCATTTTACAACAAGCAGGGATAATGGGGAGATATTTGTAGCCCCCATACCTACACTGGGGGTCTTTTCTATACAAACCAAGTGACGACGAGCCTTTTCCTCGAAGAAGTACAGTAGTTTAATAATAATAATAATACCCAAAGAATGTTCATCACAGCATGCTTACCTTCTCTGACTCGTATTCATCAACAAAGTCCTGTTTATCTGCTTCAGGAAGGTCCCTCCACATAGACCCAATAATCTTGCCAATCTCCCATAACTTGAGTTCAGTGTTGGCGGCCTTTACTTGGTCCCACACCTGAGGTAAGAGGGAGGCATTGCTAACTTAAGGGGAGATTCTTTGGTTGGTGAAGTGGAAGGTCTCTGATTCCTCCAAACAGATCCCCTATTAGTACCATTAAGTTCATCTGTTCCATGGTATAGTTTGGAGGAATCAGTTGCCTTCCAATTTACCAACAAGAGAATCTCCCTTTAAGGATTAATTGATTGGTTGGTTGGTTGATATTAGGTGCCGCAACAGCGATGTCATGTGGCGCCCGAGGAAGAAGGTGATTGAGAGATGGGACAGTAAGTACAAAAGGTAACAAATGAAAAAAAGGGCCAGTTGGAGAAGTGCTAACTAAAGACGAGATTCTCTTTTTTGGTAAATTGAAAGGCTACCGATTCCTCCAAACTATGCCAGGAAAGAGATGACCTTAATGTTACTCATAGGTGATCTGTTTCATGGCATAGCTTGGAGGAAACAGAGACCTTTCAATTCACCAACAAAAGAATCTCTCCTTAAGGGGATAAAATAACATTCATTACCAAATGCCAGACTCATTATTAAATGCAAAATATAACCTTATTATGATTCCACATGCAGTTTTCATATGTTGAAGATAATTTCTCCTGAAAAAAAAATAATTATGTTTTAGCCACAATAAAATATCCTTAGGTTTGATAGCAACCAACATCATTAGGGAAAGATTCTCACCTTGCGGGAGTACCTCATGTAGGGCATCAGGGGCTTGTCGGGGGCCTTGGGGGGCTTGGGTATGCGGCCATCGACGGCTTGCTATAAAAAATAAAATAAAATAAAATAAAATATAAATAAAAGAAAAGAAAAAAGAAAAAAAGTGCATTAGAATCTGTCATATTTTACTGGGAGGTGTTGAGAAAGTGTCAATATAAAGCTACATATATCTATACAAAAATCTTCATTACACTACTGTATATAATTATGTATCATGCTTGACTTACAGACAGGAATGGAAATGGGTTTTAGGCACCAG
This sequence comes from Petrolisthes cinctipes, assembly GCA_033782935.1. Lineage (NCBI taxonomy): Eukaryota > Metazoa > Arthropoda > Malacostraca > Decapoda > Porcellanidae > Petrolisthes > Petrolisthes cinctipes. Next base: position 89,322 of record JAWQEG010001556.1, read on the forward strand.
TGGTACACACACGACTATAGGAAGTAAGGAAGGATGAAGGGAGAGACCAGGGTTGTTTGTCAGGGAGGGAGGCTATGGGTGGTAGTACAGTATTCAACTTTATCTTCAACTAAAATAATCTTCGTTGCTCAGTTCCCATATATTTTGCAATGCAATTATAGCGACGAAGATTGTTTTCGTCGAAGATGAAGTTTAATACTACCATCCTAAAGGACCACAGTAGTAACACAGGTGCAAAATTCACCCCCATGATCACACATACCACCTGTGTTTTGAGAGACTAACTACCACTCATAATAAACGAACTGAAGGATAGTACTGTACTGTATACATTTGTGTTACATAAAGAATTTCTTGTAAAAATCAACAAAACCAAAGGAAAGGGAAATGCGGTTGGTGGGTTGAGGGGAGGGAATAGGATATGGGGGTGGAGGGTAGAGGGGAAGAAGATGGGGTTGGGATAGAGGGGAGGGAGATGGGGTTGGGGATTGAGGGAAAAGGAGATGGGATTGGGGAAGAGGGGAGGGAAAGGGAGATGGGGTTAGGGAGGTCTAAACTCCCTCCCCCTTATGGTAACTTCAGGGCTGGTCTCATGGAAGGTGAGGCCCCAATTGTGGCTCTTGTGGTAACGTGGACTTGGGCGCAGGATCAGAGACCTTCCCCCCAATTTCCCTGGTGGTCGGAGGCCCCCAGACTCCCTGGTCCAGTAAGTTCTGGTCCCATTTCCCTGGGATGTGCTTTAGTAGCTCAGGCATATAGGGACATACAGCCCCTCCTTTATTTTAATTTGTTTTTTCACTATAGGGACATACAGCACCTCCTTTATTTTAATTTGTTTTTTTTCACTGTGACCAGAGTGTACCAGGGGTCTGTGGGGCAGGAGGCCATTCTGCCCCAGGAGAACAACAACAACTGGGCAGCCAAGTAACTGCATTTGAGACAGACATATGTGTACCTTGGGTTTTCTGAACTCCATTTCCATCCCTATCAACAATGAATCTTTTATCATGACAACACCAACAACAAATACACAAGCTAGTCTACATTACCTTACTCACCGCGCCCTTCCCTGTCCCCATCTTCTGCGGGGTGAAGGAGGGGTTGCCGTGGGAGGGGGTGGAGAAGGGGCTGGGCACGTTGGCCTCCCCCACCCCCTTGGAGGACGAGGAGGAGGCGGCGGCGCTTGGGGTCCTGGCCAGGCGCTCTAGTAGTGATAGAGGGAGAAGTAGAAGATTAAGGGGAGATTCTCTTGTTGGTATGTACATTGGAAGGATACTCATTCCTCCTAACTGTGCCAGGAAACACACGCCCTCAATGGTACAAATAGGAGAACTGTTTCTTGGCATAGTTTGGAGGAATCACAGACCTTCCAATTCACCAACATGAGAGTCTCTACTTAATGGGCTATATACTACAATGTTGTGAGTGGTGAATCTGGAGTACCAACTGATTCCTCCAAACTATTCCAAGCAGCAACAACAACAGGGCATCATTAGTACAGTGTTGGTGGTAAATCTGGAGCAACAATTATTATTATTTTTATCATTATTATTATTATCATAATTATTATTAATATGATTATTATTATTTTTTTTTTTTACCTGAATTAGAAAGGTATGACTCCTCCAAACTATTACATGATAATGTACTAGAAAATTAATTTGTTGGTGTGATCATATTTGGATGAATTGGAACGCTACCGAGTACTCCAATCTAGGCCCGGAGGAAACAGGCTACTTTGATTACACAAGTAGGAAATCTGTTTTGGTGTGGTTAGGAGGACTACTTAGAGTCAATTCCACAGTCGTTCGTTGTGGTTTGTAAGCACGCAAACGAAAGAATATTGGCCGTGTTAATGACTTATGGGTGAATTATTTAATGAATTTGGTAAGTAAACTATACAGTGATCATCATTATCTAACTGTTGGATAGATTTTACGAATGTGGATACTCAGCTTTCGGAAAATAATGAAGCCTTACAAGTGTGGTTGGTTGGGAAGCTAACAAACCAAATACCACTGTGGAATCGACCCTTAGACTCCAGCCTGTAGTTTACCCACAGAAAATTACTCCATAAGATGAGATTATCTTTTTGGTGAATTGGAAGATCTCAGATTCCTCCAATTCACCAACAAACAAACACAACACACCAGAATTATGAAGTATTTGGTACTACGACAGAACATTAAAAAAAAAAAAAAAAAAAAAAAAAAATATATATATATATATATATATAATACAGTAATAATAATAATAATAATAAAAGTAAATAAATAGAATCTAACACATATGTGGGACTAAAAAGAGCATAAGAATAGATAATTAGATAAATAAATTAATTGTAACAAATGAAGGCATATAAATAAATTGATAAATATATAATTAAACAAATAAGAAATAATTACAAATGAAGGTTAATAAATAAATAGATAAATAAATAATAATAACAAATGAAGATAAATCAATAGATAAATAGATAAAATAGATGTACCTGTATAAATATATCAATAAATCCCTAGTCCATAATAACCACTAGGTATGAACCAATATTTGTGTTACCTGACAGTCCAAACTTATTCTGTGGTAAGAAACTACACACTTCTATCACATACACACACCCACACATACATACACACGCTAACACACACGGACACAAATAAACACACACGGACACACGCTAACACACACGCAAACACATACGGACACACGCAAACACACACGGACACACGCTAACGCACACGGACACACGCAAACACATACGGACACACACAAACACACACACATATAAACACCAAAAGCATTGGTTCAAAGGGGGAGGGGTTGATGTGTAACCCAAAATAGTCGAACAACTGTCAGTGTAAGTTCAGCCACAATCAAATAACCATCAACACTTTCCTTACATGGTAGTAAATATCTTGGTAATAAAGAACAACACGTGTATGATTTTGCAGCACCTCATAATAATAATTGAGGGGGTTGAGTTGACGTAAGGTGTTGTTGTATGATTATATTTTGATATGATACTGATTTATTTGCACGAAGGAAGGAAAGTGTTGGTGGTTATTTATTTGTGGCTGTACATGTAATTATTATCTGCATGAAAAAGTAAGTACAGGTATATTATTGTTAAGAAAGACATTCCTGGTATAAAAACTGGCATAACCTTTTGCATGCTACACATTCTTTCAATTGTTTAGAGAGGAAAACAATACAAGGATTACAGTACTGTAATATGCATGATGATAGGTTTGTGAGTATCAAAAATTTTCTGGTTACTGTTAATGCCTAAAATAAAATCAATAAATGCTAAAGGACAGTTAATTACTCATGTAAACAAAGCCATGTTTTGCTTAGGGTATGAACAAGACTTATTATTATTACTATTGTTATTATTATTATTATTATTACTGTATTATTATTATTGAAAAGGACCAGAGATACAAAGCTGGGAGAGAATACAAGCATTCTATCAATCCAAGGACCCCAACTCCATGAATTAATATACCCTTGATATAAGATGATTAAATTTAACAATATCTTTTTAACACAGGGTCAGTAAATCACTTAGTGTGTATGGTAATAAATAACAGAAGCCTGGGAAAAGATTTGGTGGTCTTCAATGAGGGACTGAGTGTAAAATGTAGACAGTGGTGGATACAAGTATTTATTCATTGTATATCCAGGGTCTGCTGTACTGTACAATCATCAACTTTACACTTTTGAGTCAGGTTTTCTATACATATCAGGCCAGTTTCCTGAAATTTTCCCCAAATACTACTGTGGCAACTCAATTATCAGTTTTTTTTTATATGTAGAAAAGATATCAGCAGACTCTCTGAGGGGTCATGTCAAAATACTTAAGGGGATAGTATACTTTTGATTCATTTGGAGCACCTTGATTCCCCCAAAGTATGCCTGGAAACAGGACCAGATTAACAAGAATGATGGTGGCCTGTTGCTTGGAATAGTTTGGAGGTATCAGTTGCTTTAGTTTTACCAACACTGTACTGTACTTCCCCCTCAAGTTCCCACAGTATAAACACCGTGTTTGACAAGGCAGGAGACAGTCTGTTTCAAGGGGGTCATCTCTTGTCCAAAATGGTGAGCGACTGATTCCTAAAAATTATGCCAAGAAACACGCTGCTGGTACTTTAGCAAAATTAACAAACGGAGACAAATGCATGGAACCTATACTGTTACTGTAATAGCTAATATCCATCACAGTATACTTGGCTTAACTTAATTTTTCAGTATGTATAAATGGGTGATATGATTTGATTTGATTGTCATGATGCACACACACAAACATCCACATTATCCTGACCACCTCTGTACAATACTTTAATAGTGTTACACTTTGCCACATCTACCAACAGATTCTCCTGGTACAGTAAAGCCTTGTTTTCCACAGTTGTTGTTGTAATGTGTGTGTAGTGTACTGTTTGTAATGAATGTGTGTGCACAGTAAACCCTCATTATCTACCACTGGATTTATGGGTGTGTAATGTACAAAAAGGGTTTACTGTATACACATTTATTACAAACAGTACAATACACACACCATAACACCAACATGAGAGATTCAAAGGACATATATATTTATATAGTATTGTATCAACAACACTTTTGTATACTTTTGAGCAGAGTGTAATGGTAGAGAGACAACACATTCCAAGAGAGGATTGGTAGTAAAACAAAGACAACACATTCCAAGAGAGGATTGGTAGTAAAACAAAGAGACAACACATTCCAAGAGAGGATTGGTAGTAAAACAAAGAGACAACACATTCAAAGAGAGGAATAGTAGTAAAACAGAGACAACACATTCAAAGAGAGGACTGGTAGTAAAAACAGAGACAACACATTCAAAGAGAGAATTACTAGTAAAACAAGACACAACACATTCAAAGAGAGGATTGGTAGTATAAACATTCTGTTGTGGTAGAAGGTCAAATCAGATCAGTGCATTATTATCAAACATGAGGAAATTAATTAGATCATGGGACAGCAGAGTAATACTAACAAACAACAATGACAGACAATGTAATAGTAAGCTGTGAGTGGGTTGGTAGGGAGGTGATAGGCAGGCGGGCAGGTGTACAGGACATGAGAGACATTTACGGGAAAGTTAGCAGGGCTGCAAAAGGGAGGGCGAGCAGATTGGTGGGTGGGTGGGCAGGCAGGCAAGTGGGTGGGAGGGAGGAGGGAGGAAAGTCAGGTGGGAGGGTGAGGCATGAGAGACATTCACAGGAAAGTTAGTACTATAATATTAAGCTGCAGGAGGGAGTGAGGTAGGAAGGGAGGGCAGGCAGATGGGAGGGAGAGAGGGCAGGAGAGAGCAGGCAGGTGGGAGGGAGGAAGGGAGGGAGGGCAGGAGAGAGCAGGCAGGTGGGAGGGAGGAAGGGAGGGAGGGCAGGAGAGAGCAGGCAGGTGGGAGGGAGGGAGGGCAGGGTAGGAGACAGGTGAGGGGGCGGTGGCAGGCTGACCAATGCATGTCTTTGAGGGATGGATGGACTGAGACCGTTTGTGGTGCGTTACCTTTAGAACTCCCTGTGCCTCCATTCCCAGAAGAGGTGGAGGAGGTGGAAGTGGTGGTGGCTTGAGGGGGAGAAACACACACACACACACAGAAAAACAAATGTGGGAACTGACTATGTTGTTATATATATACAGTATTTATATCAGGGGAGAATTGGGGTTGATGGTAATAATGCTTGGGTGTGTTGGGGAAAACCTGGGAACCTGAGAATAATACTAAGGTTCATATTGGAAAACTGGGGTAAGGGAGGTGATAATATTTTGGATTATAGGGAAAATCTGGGGTAAGGGAGGTGATAATATTTTGGATTATAGGGAAAATCTGGGGTAAGGAAGGTGATAATATTTTGGATTATAGGGGAAATCTGGGGTAAGGGAGGTGATAATATTTTACATTCATAAGGAAACATGGAAAAGGTGATAATATTTAGGTTCATAATGACAACCAACTTGGTGGTGATAATATTTAGGTTCAATAGGAAAACAGGGGTGGTGATAAAAACTTGGGAAGATGATAATAGTTTTGTTCAATAGGAAAACAAGGGAGGTGATGAAAACTTGGGAAGATGATAATATTTTGGTTCATTTGGAAAACTTGGGTGTGATAATATTTATGAAGGCAGGGAGAAGGTCAAGACACTATTGTGGAATAAAGTATATATACAGTACACCAGAGGGATGGAGGGAGGGAAGGAGCCAGTGGTGGTGTGGTGAGTGGTCCTTCCTTCATATACAAGAACATTGATGGTGTTGATGATGGTGTGGTACCGGTATGATGACTCCATAGACACACTACAGAGTCATCGTACAGGCACCACACCATTGTCAACACCACGGATATTCTTGCATAGGATGGTGTGGTACCGGTACGATGACTCCATAGACACACTGCAGAGTCATCGTACAGGCACCACACCATTGTCAACACCACGGATATTCTTGCATACGATGGCTACACTCACGGTGGGCTCTTGGGGACAACACATCAACAACAACAACAACAACAACAGCAGTTAGCAATACTGAACATCTCACACAGGTTGGCAACAATGTGTCTGTATGGGTTGACAACAGTGTGTCTGTATGTGTAAATACAGGTCTAGAAAATAATACACTACTGTACTCTAGCAACTCCCTACACAGAAAACTCATGGCCACTAAGTACAATGAATGATAGAGGGTACAGTAGTATGTACAGTGTTGGTGGTAAATCTGGAGAAACTAGTTACTCCAAACTATTCCAAGCAACAACAGGCAACTATTATTTTTGTTAATCTGGTCCTGTTTCCTGGCATACTTTGGAGGAAATAAGGCGATCCAAACTACAGAAAGTAAATTACCCCCTTAAAAGAGAAGTAACTTTAGGATTGCATTCCACATACTGTATTGTACGACTGGCCACAAGATTTGTACATTTTATTCAGTCTAATAAAGTAATGACAAAAAGAGTACCAAGCCATATAGGACATTTGGTACTAAGATGGTACTGTACAAAGAAATGGGACAAAAATAAGAAAACTGATTTATGGTACTGGGTATAACATAATATAATCGGCGCTACTCGATCAGACAACTTTAGGAACTTCAACAACAACAACAACACAATATAATCATCATTAATTACTCATTTCCTATTTTTTAAGGGGTGGGTATGCCCTAGTGCCAGTACAGGACCCTCGACAGGTAAGGGGTCCAGCTCCGAGGTGACGTGAACCCTTAGTGGGGTAATTGTTTGAGAGATGGGTACTCAACTCTCATTCCCCCCCAAATAATGTAGCCTACACCTTTTCTTGTACAAGGAGATACAACTCTATTCAGATATGCATACGGCACCCAATGTGGAAGGTGCTAATCTGAGCCCCCCTTCCTAGATGACAGGTTACAGCTTCGAACCTCTCACAAGTAACCAAAATTCAGCTAGCATTGAAGCAGTGTCATTTGTTGACTGATTGCACGTTTCATTTCATAGTCAGTGAACAAATGACACTGGTTGCTGGTGAGAGGTTTGGTTGTAACCTGTCATCCAGGTATGAGAGGCTGAGGCAGAGATCAACACCTTCCACACAGGGTTTAGTACAATTTCCAAACGGAGCTGTACATAGGTCTGTTGTAAGAGTTACTGGTCTTGTTTAGACATTGTATTTTCCAGCATAAGAACCCTTACAGCTTTACCGATGGCTCTTACTGCTGGACACAGAGAGCCTTAAAATTATTGGGGCGCATAATGTTTTCATTCCCAGAATGAGTAGTACAGTACGAAATACCAGCCATGAGAAATTAATACTTCAAAATATCCATACAGATTGTTGTCACTGCTATCTACAGTGTCCTTTAATTAATTAATGCTAAAAACACCCTTACAGTTTTATGTACAGATTTCACTGCTATCTTCTCAGCCTCTTCAATAATCAACAGTACAGTACATAAAATACAAAATACCAACTACAAGAGAAATAAAACTGAATGCTAAAACACCAACAACTTAACCTACAGCTCCCTTCACCTCTATAAATAATACCCAGTGTCTTTAAATATAATATGGTGCAAGGATTGTTAGGGGGAGCGGGAGTACAGTGTTGGTGGTAAATATGGCACAATTGATTCCTCCAAACTATTCCAAGCCACAGGACACCATTATTTTTCTTATTCTGGTCCTGTTGTTTCCAGGCATACTTTAGAGGAAGCAAGACACTCTAATGTACCAAAAGTATACTACCCCATTAATTAAAAAGGTGTAAATAAAGTCCAGTAAAAAAATATATATACTGCTGTAATAATGAATAAAAATACAAAAATAAACAGAACATATAGAACTTAACACTAAAACATAAATAAATAAATATATCTTAAAAACAACTTCATTAAAGCTAAAATATACAGTACTCCCCCCAATTTTGCGATACGCCACTTTTGCGACCGAGGCCAGAAAAAATACGAAAAATACGAAAACCGAATTTTACGATGTACAGTACAGTATATCAAATTTTGCGGGTGGAACCGTGAGAGAATGGGGGTTTCCCCACTAGTTTTCAGGGGGGAGGAGGGTAGGGATGTGACAGCTTGAGCTGCCTGACCATGCTGTATTCTTGCGCAGCTGCGAGCTAGTGTTTTAGTTTTTCCGCCGCCCTGCGCTCTTACCGACTAGCTCGTGCTCACATTACTGTACTGTGATTTTACCAGTAAAATTGCAGTGATAGTGCCTTGTGACTGTGTGTATTATTGTGCAACATGGTGCCATTAGTAGCCCTGGGCAGCAGTAAGCCCACCCAACCCTCGTATACCCCTCCCTCCCTCCACCCTCACAAGCCCATTCATCCTTTAAGTCAAGGTAGGCTACAGTGTAGGACAGTACACATATCAATGCTACTTTAAAACTAATTTCTCTAGGACAGTGATACTTTTTTGTACTTTCTTTATTGTATGATGTATTATTATGTGTATTGTATGTGTGTACAAATATATAAGAACAAAAAACTACTAAAGTAATGAATAATTGGTCCGTCAGCAACGAGTCCATCAAATACAATTTTACCAATAAGATTAATCATTTCAAATTTGCGATTTTGACTTTTGCGGCTCGCACTGTCACCCTATTGGTTGCAAATTTGGAGGGAGTACTGTACTGTGATATAAGTGACTACTGTACTGTACTGACCTTTGAGTATGTTGCTCATGTGTGTCGTCGCTGGCATGTAAACATCTACAGGAAAACAAACAGACAGGCAAGGCAGTCAATGCTGGGAATAAGCTATGAATGCAACAAAGGGAAAGGTGAGTGAGGAATGAGCCAACGTGCAACAATAATAATAGTAAAGATAATAATAATAATATTGTAATACTGTACTGGTAGTAATAATATTAATAATAATTATTATTATAATTAAAAAAAATAAATAATAAGTAACAAGTAATAACAAAAATACTGTAGTAATATTGAGTTTGTCATACACAGGCAACTTGAAGATTACTGTACAGTATAAGACAAAGTAAGAAGGGGAGAAGTAGGGGAAAAATTGAGTTTGAAGGGGCACAAAAGAGGGGAATAAGAGTTTGAATGAGACAAGATAATTAAAACGGAGCACAGATATAATTAAGGCTAGGGGTTGTATATTATTATTAAACGAGGAAAAGGTTCTTCGTCGCTGTATTCGTACTACAAAATAACACAAATTGGCCGTTTCCTCATTTAATAATACCACCCGAAGAATGTGGGAGTTGAACGTCAAGATAAAGAGATAAAAATTTGGGGGGGGGGAGATGAAGAAAGACAAGATTTGGAGTAGAAAATGAAAAATAAATAAAATACAAATAAAATAAATAAATAAAAATATGTAAATAAATAAATTACTGAAGGGGAGAGGGAGGGACATATGGAAAGCAGTGGGTAGAAAGAGAATAAAAAAAATAAAAAATAAAATAAAGTTTAACTGTACAGCATTTCGGTTAGTAAATATTATGTAAAACACACACTGCTTGTCATATCATATTATAATCACTGTGTTTGTTAAGTAAGGGACCCTGTGATGTAGTCAGAAAATTGGAGGTTAGCGAGTCCTTCAAATATTGCCCCGAAACACCACCTATATTGAAGGAGCTTGTTTCTTGGTATAGTCAGGAGGAATCGGAAGCCACCTAGTCTCATACACGATCACAGGGTCCTTAAGGGGAGATTCTCTTGTTGGTGAATTGGAAGGCTACTGATTCCTCCCAACTATGCCACCAGACAACAGACGTCCACAGTGGTGCTAATAGGGGATCTGTTTCTTGGCATAGTTTGGGGGAATCACAGACCTTCCAATTCACCAACAAAAGAATCTCCCCTTAATATAATAATTATTGTTATGGTAAATGCACAAGCAGGGAAAAAGCATATCAAAGTGTTTAACATGCAAAGTTCTGTATTATGATAAATGCAATGGAATAAATGCCTTAAGAACCCTGTAACCGTGTATGAAAATTGGAGGTTTCTGATTTCTCCTGACCATGCCATGAAACAAACTGCTTCCATATAGGTGTGTGTGTGTGTTTCGTGGCAATGTTTGAAGGACTCGTTTATCTCCAATTTTCTAACTACATCACCGGGTCCCTTAAAAAAGACACACACACCTATATGGAAGGAGCTTGTTTTGTGGCATGGTCAGGAGGAATCAGAAGCCTCCAATTTTCATACACAGTCACAGGGTCCTTAAACCACTATTTTTTGGAAACGGCTCTTTATCACTCAGTTTGTATTTTGCAAAATTATACGAATTAAGCGACGAAGAGCCATTTTCCTCTGAGAAGTAGTTGAAGGAGAAGTTATCTTGTTGGTGAATTAGAAGGCTACTGATTCCTCCTAACAGTGCCAGGAAATAGACGTCCATAATAGTACTAATAGGGGATCTGCTGCATAGTTTGGAGGAATCAGAGACCTTCCAATTCACCAACAAGAGAATCTCCCCTTAATTAAGGACCCTGTGTTTGTGTATTATAATTGGAGGCTTCTGATTCCTCCTGACCATGCCACAGAACAAGATCCTTCAATATAGGTGTGTGTGTGTGTTTCGTGGCAATATTTGAAGGACTCGTTTATCTCTAATTATCTGACTACATCACACACAGGGTCCCTTGATAATACCGTCCTAGGAAGCTACAGTGAGATTATCAGGAACATTGATTGTGTTTACGATGGTGTGGTACCGGTACAATGCCTCTCTTGTCTGTCTATGGAGCCATCGTACCGGTACCACAACATCGTATGCACCACAAACGTTCTTGAATATGGCCTTATATTTGTTTATGCAAGACTAATGATTGTACAATACTACTAACATACACACTACTAAATTATCATTATTATCTATATGGTATACTATATACTAGAATCTACTCAAAATGTGTACTATGGTGTACTAAAGTTCATTCCCTCAGACAGCCAGCTACATTATAACTGAAGCAATTGGGGGTTTGAACAGCTGTGGACATTCATTCACGAAAAAAAACAAAAAAATAATAACAATTAAAATTTAAAAAATATGATAAATAAATAAATAAGCATATAAAATATATATATATAAGCAAAATATAAATAAAAAAGTATTATTAATAAAAAAAAACAAAAAAACAGTACAATCATAATGAACTCGTCTTACCAAACACGTCCCTAACACAGATCAAAATAACGAGAAACACCCAAACTATACGGTATCACAAACGTAGGCAATCGTCTATATCTATATTGACTCTACCCGCGACCTAACGCATTCCCAAAAAGGCCGTGTGACCAAAGAAAGAAAATAGAAAAGAAAGAGAGAGAAAGAGAGAAAAAGAAAGAATAATAATAATAAAAAAAAAAAAAACTACTCTATGTCCACAATACAGGCGTCAACGGCAAAATGTGCGCAGAGTGACGGTGAGACTTATTATTGTCCGTGTATGTATAATCTTGTGTCTGGCAAAAGAGTATGTCACTAGATTTTTTTACAAACTCTACTACTGTATAATTATTTCCTTCAGTTTATTTCGTCCATTCACAGACAGAGTTGCTTCATTCACATAAACTTGTATCTGTTGAAAAAGTATACATGCCACTATATTGATACTAACTCTACTACTGTATAATTATCTCCTTCAGCTTTCTCCCATCATTCGCCATTCACAGACAAGAAAGATTTGCTTCCGTTACATACGCTTGTATCTGGCGAAAAAATATACCATGAGATTGATACTAACTTTAATGCATTTCCTTCCTTCTCGATTCACAGAGAGGAGCTGCTTCATTCACAGATGCATATAACAGAACTAGAAGTATGGACAAGACCTTCCTTAGCTTAATTTACCATAGGGCAGAGGAAAGTGTGTTTGCATGTATAGTATAGTATTCTGAGTAAAGCATACACTTTATGCTATACTCAGAATACTATACCATACAGTAAGCTCTAGATATAGGATGATGAAATTTAGCACTTTCCTTTCAACACAGGCTCAGTGCAGTAGTTTAAATCACTTAGTATATATGGTAATGAATAACAGAACCCTGGAAAAATATTTGGTGGTCTTCAATGAGTGATTGAGTGTAAAATAATGTGGTGGATACATGAACAGATATTTTATATTTGTAAGTATGAGTATATATAGAAGGGTCTCAGTCAGAATTAGGTTAACAAAATGCTTGGCAGGCAAACAAACAAGGATTAACTTTTTCCAAGGTAGCGGGTAAAGGTCGGGTTCAGAAGCAACTTGAAGGACAAAACCACAAACCTTGACGAGCTGAGGAGGGATGGAGAGAGAGAGAGAGAGACTAGGACATCACCTCTCACTCTTTCTGGACACAACATTGTATACAGACACTGGGTAGAGGTCGTTAATGAGGGGACATATGTAACCACAGATACAGCCTCTACTTCCTAATATCCTATCTCAAATATTGGCAGTCCTAAATTTGATATATACGATAAACCTATAGGAATCTAACCCAGATATATACTGTAATACTACCCAACATATAATAATCCTAGTTATGGCACTTGATATAAGTGGAGTCACAGATAATACGACGAGAGTGATGTTCGCTCGTGTTATCTCAAATGGAATTAGTACAAGTAGAGCCCTATGGTGATAAAAGAAGTACAATTTGATGGTCGGTAATGTCTTCAACCTCACATTAGTCGAGTACAGTACACCCTCGATATTCGATGATTAAATATTGCACTATATCCTTATAATGCAGGCTTAGTAAATCACTTACATATAGTGTGTATGGTAATGAATAACAGAAGCCTGGGAAAACATTTAGTGGTGGTCATCAATGAGGTACTGAGTGTAAAATGAAGTGGTGGATACAATTATTTATTCACCATGCAGTATATCCAGGGTTTACTGTAGAAAAATAACGAGTGGCGAGTGTTATACAAGCGCCAAACAGTGTGACGAGTGAGTGTCCAAAGAGCGACAAAGTGAGTGTTACACAAGAGTCAAACGTGTGCCTTGAGGACTTACGTGTGGCTCCAGGTGAGGGTGCTGGTCCCATCATGGCCACTTGACGGTAATTGGAAGGTAGAGACATCCTGGTGGCCGCCTCACCACACTCTCACACCAACAACAACAACCACACCTAAACACAAAACAGTACAAATTATAAAGCATGTTGGATACAGTAATAACAGTATATATAATTTCTATTGTATAAAACATGCTAAATGGACAATACATTACAAACAACACACTCTTCATAACAAATATTCACTTAATCAGCAGTTCTGTACGTCCTAATTACCCCATAAGTATGAGATCTGCCTGTTCTACCTCTCACTTTCACTTGACTGTCAAACCTTGCCCTCTTTGTGTGAACCATGACTTAACATTGTTGGGCAGTGGGTATATATTAGGAAAATCTGTATATGTGGTCCACGCGGCAAATATTTACAATTTATGTATATTTAAGTAGGGGACAATGTAGTGTGTTCGTGTGTAATGAATATAATAGGCGGTTGCACTTAACTTTCGGCAGAATAGGCTTTCGAAAAATCGCGACCACTTTTGAGACGAAGTCCAGCGTAGCGCTTCCGAGACAAGTCCAGCGTAGGAGTAAGTCTACGGTGTTAATACCCTAAGTTCAGACTCCAGCGTTCACGGTGTCTTTCTCTCCCAGGTCCTTCTTTATAATAAGCCACTGAACACTGTACAAAGTAGTGCACATCATGATGGGATGCTCATGTGCTACTTCAAGTTGCCATCTCGTAAATCATGTATTTTTTTTAATTAAATGACGCTTTCAAAATTCTTTTAATTCCATCACCATTTATATATAGATAATTTCATTATTTACTCACTTAATTTCATAAATTATTTTCTCATCTCATAGTATTATAATCATTATTATTAATGCAATCTATCAACCTTCTGTATTCATCCGCAATTTTCCACCATCCCATTTTCACTGCTACGTGTCAGTAATACGTGACCAGCTGACCCTACCGACATGGCTTCCAGCCTGCTTCCAGCCGGTATGGCTTTTTTTTTCACGCATTTTGCTAAGCCACAAGAACTTTTTCATTTATGTGTGGATCATAGGCTAATTTTGAAACATAAAATAACTGAGCAGTGTCGACAGGAGGCTACTATGGATTATAATAACAGGCCCAGGTTTCTTCGAAAATTTAATCATCTGCACAATTTTCCTGCAAGTCTGGTAAGAGTTAAAACCTTTTTGTAATATATTTTATTAACAAATAGCAATAATAATTATGTACAACAATTGTAATGGCCAGTCAGGTAGTCTGCTAAGGATAATAAAGTTAGGTCACGTGAGGTTATGTCCCGGTAGTGTGCCCCAGTTATGTCCCGGTAGTCTGCCCCGGTTAGGTCCCGGTAGTGTGTCCCAGTCCAGATTAGGTTAGGTCAGGTCAGGTGAGGTCTGACTAGTTTCTACTGTATATTGTGCCGTGGTCTGCCCCGGTTAGGTCCCGGTAGTCTGCCCCAGTTATGTCCCGGTAGTCCGCCCCAGTTATGTCCCGGTAGTCTGCCCTGGTTATGTCCCGGTAGTCTGCCCCGGTTAGGTCCCGGTAGTGTGTCCCAGTCCAGATTAGGTTAGGTCAGGTGAGGTGAGGTCTGACTAGTTTCTACTGTATATTGTGCCGTGGTCTGCCCCGGTTAGGTCCCGGTAGCCTGCCCTGGTTATGTCCCGGTAGTCTGCCCCGGTAGTGTGCCCCGGTTAGGTCCCGGTAGTGTGCCCCGGTTAGGTTAGGTTAGGTTAGGTTAGGTCAGGTTAGGTTTGGTTAATTATCTAAACTTGCCTCGGATTTCCAAAATCTTGACATTTATCCCTCAGGAAAATTGCAAAACCCGAGCCAACTTTTGCCGAAACTTGGCTCAGATTTCCAAAATCGTGACATTTATCCCTCAGGAAAATTGCAAAACCCGAGCCAACTTTTGCCGAAACTTGGCTCGGATTTCCAAAATCTTGACATTTATCCCTCAGGAAAATTGCAAAACCCGAGCCAACTTTTGCCGAAACTTGGCTCGGATTTCCAAAATCTTGACATTTATCCCTCAGGAAAATTGCAAAACCCGAGCCAACTTTTGCCGAAACTTGGCTCAGATTTCCAAAATCGTGACATTTATCCCTCAGGAAAATTGCAAAACCCGAGCCAACTTTTGCCGAAACTTGGCTCGGATTTCCAAAATCTTGACATTTATCCCTCAGGAAAATTGCAAAACCCGAGCCAACTTTTGCCGAAACTTGGCTCGGATTTCCAAAATCTTGACATTTATCCCTCAGGAAAATTGCAAAACCCGAGCCAACTTTTGCCGAAACTTGGCTCGGATTTCCAAAATCTTGACATTTATCCCTCAGGAAAATTGCAAAACCCGAGCCAACTTTTGCCGAAACTTGACTCGGATTTTCAATTTTTCGACATTTATGCAGGTCAAGAAACCAGTATCAATGCAAAATAAGCTCATTTACGTGTTTTCCCCCACCCAAAACCCCCTGTTCCCAGTGCTCTCCCCCAAGATTGAAGGGGTTAGGGAATATGTATAAACCAAGTGGTTTCCGATCAATATTATGGTCACTAATGAATAAAACAAGTAAAAATAAGCAGGAAAAACAAAAAAAACACACAAAAAAACACGTGGACCACTTATACAGAATTACCATATATTATTATCTGATAGTTGGCAACATTAGAAAAAGGATAGGGCATATTCAAATGGGGCATTTTGAAATTAGTCTGACCTTACCTAACCTAACCTAGACCGCAGCAGACTACCGGGACCTAACCTGGGCAAAGTACTGGGAAATAACCGTGGTAAAGTACAGGAAATGACAAGGGACCTAGCCAGATCTGGCAACACTGCTACAAAACAGCAATTCTTTCAATAAATACCTAAATTAGTGGACAAAGAAGGTAAAAACATCTCAATAGAACAGATAATTACCCAAAATACTGGTACCTAGCCAGATCTGGCAACACTGCTACAAAATGGCAATAGTCTAAATAAATACCACTGGGGGTGGTAACTTCGGTATTTATTGAAAGAATTACCGTTCTGTAGCAGTGTTGCCAGATCCGGCTAGGTCCCATTAATTTGCCCAGGTCATTTCCTGTACTCTACCACGGTTATTTCTCGATAGTTTGCCCAGGTTAGGTCCCGGTAGTCTGCTGTGGTCTAGGTTAGGTTAGGTAAGGTCAGGCTAATTTCAAAATGCCCCATTTTATTTATTTGTGGAGGAAATGCCATAGAAAAAAATAGTCTTAGAATGGTTTAAATAAGTGGGCAATGAAGGTAGAAAAACCGTACGCAATAACGGTAATTCTTTCAATATTTACCCAACATACTGGGACCTAGCCGGATCTGGCAACACTGATACAAAACGGTAATTCTTTCAATAAATACCGGTAATTCTTTCAATATTTACCAAAATCATCATAAAATGTAATAAACACAAAACCAACATCAACACATCATACTAACATAAACATAAAACAAACATAAAAAAACACAAGACAAACATAATAAACACAAGTACAACAACATGAACATGATACACAAATACGTGACAAAAATAATAACTACAAATAATTCTAAATAAAACTACATTTAATATATAAACACCAATTAAGTTAGGTCATATAATATACACCATTACACTCGTCTTTACCTTATGTTATATTCCTCGGTATAAATGAGAGATAATATAATAAAATGAGTGTGTTTGTAGTTTATAGTTAACACCACGTCCACCCCACCGAGGCAGCCAGCAGCACCAGAGTCAGTGTTGCCAGGTCTCCTTGGCGAATTTACCCCAACTTGAACATCAGAATTTCACTATATTTACCTCAAAAATTCTCTGTTTACTCTTGAAATATAATCGTACACATTTACCATTGATATTATTCCGTCTGGTAGAAGTTTTCCCATATACTCTTGAACAATCTTTTATATAATATTCCCATTGTTACTTCTAATTTTCCATGTCCAGAAAAAAAATCCCATATTTGGCAACATTGATAAGATGTAAACACACCAACGATGGGTTCACATTCGTTAACCAAGAAAATTATTTTTAAATTTTTTATCAAGTTCCATTTGGAGTTTAAGCACAATCATATTTAATGGTATATATCTATTTATCTAGTAATGCAGTGTGGAGTGATTGTAGTTTGATTATATGTCACTATTTTTGACATTCGTTATTAAATTTTGACCAAATTTTGCATGTTGATTACACGATCTAAAAAGTCTGCATGCATGTGTATAAGCAATAAACAAATACGGATATGTGCTTCTATATAAATTTAATATATAATGGAGATCATATTAATATAAATGATAGGGAATAATGACCGCGACTGTACAGATGGAAGAGAAACATATATTATATTATGAGAATAGTACTAGAATCCTTAATTAAGGGACCATAGTCTGTGATGTAGTCAGAAAATTGGGGGTAAATGAGTCCTTCAAGTATTGCTATTGCCACGAAACACACACACCCAAGGTCCTTCTTATTAGGAAAGGCCTTGCACACACCTACACCCAAGGCCTTTCCTATTAAGTAATAAGAAGGACCTTGCCTACACCTATATGGAAGGAGCTTGTTTCGAGGCATAGTCAAAATATGTAGGTGCTGTGGAAATGAGTTACTTGAGAGGAGCATGTGGACTTACTAGATGGGATGGAGAAAGTAATGAGAGTGTATATGAGAGATGTGGTATGAGTGAGAAGGTATTGAGTGTAGAGTGGTTGAGAGAGTGAAACGTAATACATTGAGATGGTTTGGACATGTGGAGAGAATGCAAGGCGAGGAATTTGTAAAGAAGGTGTATGGAAGTGAAGTTGTAGGACCTGGTGTGAGAGGCAGACCTCTGATTAGAAGGCAGAACAGAGTGGAAGAGTATGTAAAGGAGAGAAACGTGAGGGGCAGAGTAGGGCTTGAACAAGTAAGGAGGGAGTATTGGAACCGGGAGAACTGGAGACACTTCTGCCGTGGCCACCCCCTTGGGGGGAGTTCCCGGAGGGAACGAGGCGTCGGAGCTATAGATAGATAGATAGATAGATAGATACTATATAGTACCTGGAATAAGTCTGAGAGAAGTGTATTGAAGAGCAGGTGGTACAAACATGATATAATTTGCAATCAAATCAACAGTAGAGGAGTATTTAGCAAAGGATAGAAAATTGTTTATTGCTTACATGTACATCCACAATCAAATATCCACCGACACTTTCCTTCCATCGTAGTAAATATCTTGGTAATAAAGAACAACACATGTATGATTTTGCAGCACCTCGTACTAATAATTGAGGGGGTTGAGTTGACATTAGGTGTTGTATGATTATATTTTGATATGATACTGATTTATTTGCACGATGGAAGGAAAGTGTTGGTGGATATTTGATTGTGGCTGTACAGTACCCAGAGAATTCCATTGCCCTGTCGCCCAAACACACATAGATTGATCGATATTAGGCGCCGCAACAGTGAGGTCATATAGCGCCAGAGAAAGGTGATAGAGAGGTGTGACAGCAACAGGAAGGAAATAAAATGAAAAGAGGGACAGTTGAAGAGTACGAGGGGTTAATCAAGTCTGCAGTGTTATATAAACCATTTCAGTCATTTGATTAATAGCCTACATCACCTCTCACCCTTCATGCTGATTAGTAGGTTTATAATAAAAAAGAGATTCTGACCTTGTTGTTGTTTTGTGTTTTATTTATTTATGTAATGCCAGTATTATTAACAAATTGTAATATTAGATGGTATATATACATTACACTTGTTGAAGATCACACTTAGTCAAACACAACCACCAATATAAGGAATAGTAGTGATGGTGTATCTGAACCAAATTATTTCTCTAACTATTCCAGGCAACATGACACCAGTAGGCCCTAGTTTGTTCAGATGGTCGTGTTGTTTATACTGGCATACTTTGGAGGAATTAAGGTGCTCCAATGTACAGTCGGCAAAAAAAAAAAAATCATTACCATCCTTTTAACAGTGTGATGTAATGTTGGTATGCCTGATTGGTGAGTCAGGCGTGGGGCGAGTGCCACCCAGGCCCACCCTCCGACCTCCGTGGCCCGTGCCCATCCCTCAGTGTATCATGGGCAGGCAAATAGAGATGACGTTCTTTCACCCAGTGCTAGTTTTTGGAGTATTTCACGGTTATTCTTGTTCTAAAATACTCAAACGCATTTACTTATGTTTAATAATGAATAGTTAAATAGTAAGAGTTCTTGAGCACACAAAATTTAATTTAAAAACAGCTAAACTTTTGATATAAAAAAGAAACTGAATGCGTTTTGCTGAGTTGTCATTGCACCGCCCCGCATATTATCAGCCGGGGCAAAGACGATACCCGAACGGCATGTCTTGAATGACAAGGCACCAGCAGCTGCCCAGTCGGCGGAGTACCAACCCTGCCACGCCTACCGATGTTAAAATTAACATGGGGTGGTAACGAAACTTTTTTTTCCGATTGTACCAAAAGTGTACTACCCTCTTATTTACCTTCACAACATTCTGGGCACAAAGATATAATTAACTTTCACAGAAATATATATTTTTTAAACTGTATTATTAAATGTACGATTACATCAAAATTATCATACATATTCTGCATTCAGTACAAAAATTATTATCATACATCTGCCAACTAGATATCCAATTGACAAAAATCATCATACAGCTGCCACCTAGATAAACGATAGAAAAAAGTTAACATACATCTGCTACTAGATAAGCGATAGACAAAAATCATCATACATCCGCTGCCACCTAGATAAGCGATATAAAAAAATCATCATTCATCTGCCATCTACATAAATGATAGACAAAAATCATCATACATCTGCCACCTAGATAAGCGATAGACAAAAATCATCATACATCTGCCTCCTACAGTAGATACATACAAATACAACAAATACAAAAATTATCATGCATCTGCCACCAGGAAGCAAGCAATACAAAAATTATCAAACATATCTGTTACCTAGATACACAATAAGCAAAGAGTATTATCATACATCTGTCACTTAAATAATCGATAAACAAAATAATCATACATCTGTTGGCTAGATACATTAATTAAAATATTATCATACATCTGTCACCTAGATAATCAATATACAAAAATTATCATTATACATCTGTCACTTAGATAATAGATATACAAAAATTATCATCATATATTTGTCACTTAGATTATCGATATACAAAAATTATCATACATCTGTCACTCAGATAACTATAATAGATATACAAAAATTATCATACATCTGTCACTTAGATAACTATAATCGATATACAAAAATTATCATACATCTGTCACTTAGATCATTATAATCAATATAAAAAATTATCATACATCTGTCACTATGATAATCAATATACAAAAATTATCATTATACATCTGTCACTTAGATAATAGATATACAAAAATTATCATTATACGTCTGTCACTTAGATTATAGATATACAAAAATCTTCATACATCTGTCACGTACATGAATAATCGATATACAAAAATTATAATACATCTGTCACTTTGATAATCGATATACAAAAAGTATCGTACATCTGCCACTTTGATAATCGATATACAAAAATTATCATACATCTGTCACTTTGATAATTATATATATATAGTCGATATACAAAAATCATCATACATCAGTCACCGTGATAATCGATATACAAAAATTATCATACATCTGCCACACGAACATACACAAGAAAATATCATAATAAATTTCACAGCCTACTGGCACTACATATAACATAAAGAACCATCGTACCGCTACCACGCCATCGTATACACAACGACTGTTCGGTATTTATTGAAAGAATTTCCGTTCTGTAGCAGTGTTGCCAGATCCGGCTAGGTCCCATTATTTTGCCCCGGTCATTTCCTGCTGTACTCTACCACGGTTATTTCCCGGTAGTTTGCCCAGGTTAGGTCCCGGTAGTCTGCTGTGGTCTAGTAGGTTTGGTTAGGTAAGGTCAGGCTAATTTCAAAATGCCCCATTTTAGAAATGGGGCATTTGCGGAGGAAATGCCATAGAAAAAAATAGTCTTAGAATGGTTTAAATAAGTGGGTGTTGAAGGTAGAAAAACCGTACGCAATAACAGTAATTCTTTCAATATTTACCGAATGTTCTTTCATACCAACCATTGAAGGGTGACCTAGCTTTTATTTCTGTTTTATTTTCGTTTGTATTTTTTTTTTATAATTATCCCAATTTTTGTTTTCGTATATTTTTTCTCGTCTTAAATTTCTCTCCTTGTCTTGATTAAATTTCTCTCCTTGTCTTGATTATATTTCTCTCCTTGTCCTAAATTTCTCTCCTTGTATTAAATTTATCTTGTTTTTGGTTCTCATACATACTCGATCACTTTTTTCAGAATCCAGATATTCACTTTACTTTCAAATTGATTGCTGGTCATGCTTATTATCATTATTATTATTATTATTATTATTTCAACTGTAAATCATTTTCTTCAATACTCACTTTACAATTCAGGAGACAATCACTTCATTTTCTTCCCTTCAGAATCCAAATAATCACTTCATTTCATTCACTTCACAATGCAAACAATCACTTCATTTTCATGTTGACAGTGATGCCTTCAGAGTCCCTTTCCTCGGCTTGCTGTAACTGTAAGGCATTCTCTTCCGTCCCTTCACCACATGACATTGTATCACAACAACAACTGCAACACCTCCTTCGTCTCAGCAACACACGACAACACGAGGTCCCACAAGGTGTCTTCTTATTACCGTCGTTGTTGTGGTCGTCAGGGAAGAAGATGGGGAGTGGGCGTGGCTTCTCGTGACGGTGTAGGCGTGATGGGAAGTCCTCAGGGGATGGGTCACACAGTAGGGCCGACAGCTGGAAACATTAATAAGAGGTCAACCACTACATAGTTACAGTATCCTACGTACACTCCCAATCCAAAATTTGTATCCAGGTCTTGTTGAAGTTTCGAATCATTTGACATACAGTGCTTCATGTTTGCTTGAGCTCGCTTAATGCTCGATCAGGCTATCGAAACAAGCCTGGATACATATTTTGGATTGCAAGTGTACACTACATACATGCATGCATTTATTTATACATGCTTATATTTAAGAATTATACATCTTCATATATATATATATATATACATGCATGCATACATGTAAGAATATGATTTATACATACATATATACCTACATGCATTAAAGAATAGCACGCCATTATACGTGCATACAGATATACATTAATCTGAGAATATATATATATATATATATATATATATATATATATATATATATATATATATATATATATATATATATATATATATATATATATATATATATATATATATATATATATATATACAGACTGAAGAAGTGTTTATTTTCCATTCAACTGCCCACATGCAGCTGTACCCTGGTTGAAGTTATTGGGTTAAGTTTGGTTGGGGTTGTTTAAACAAGGATACGGTAGGTTAGGTCGTGTGTGTGTGTGTGTGTGTTATTCCCCTTTCTTTCTATCCTTCCATGTATTCATCCATCAACCCCCACTCACATTAAACCTCTCTCACATTAAAGGAATCCATTCATCAACCTTTTCTCACATCAAAGGTATATATATATATATATATCCATCTACCCATCAACCTCTCTCACCTCCTCCACCACCCACCTTGGAATGCCTCTTGAGCAAACTCACGAAGTCGAAGTCGTGATCATCAGCCCCGAACGGATTGAGTAGCGCCTCAGCCACCTTCATCCACCCCAGGTAAAAGAAGAGCTGCAGGAAACCCAAACACAGGGGAAGTAAAGGTCGATGTTGTGGTCCGGGTAACCTTGAGACGGGTCGAGGAACTGCTCACCCCAACACGGAGAAAGAGGAAGTAGGAGTACACAGCGATGCTCACCACCTGTTTCCAGAGAAAAACACTATAGTAAAACAGGTATGTGAAGGAAGGGAGTCGATGTAAGGTAGGACAAAAGTGGTGCTAGAGGGGGTCGAAGTAGGTAAAGGAAGGGGGTCGAAGTCGGTGAAGGAAGGGGGTCGAAGTAGGATAGGACAAGAGTGTTTACTTAAGGGGATCGAGGTAAGAGCTTCAGGGGGTCGAAATTTTGTAAGACAAGAGTGTTTACTTAATGGGGTCGAAGTAGGTGAAGGAAGGGGGTCGAAGTAGGATAGGACAAGAGTGTTTACTTAAGGGGATGGAAGTAGAAGCCGCAGGGGGTCGAAGAAATAGCTTTAGTGGGCCGAAGTAGGATCTTTAGAGGGTCGAAGTAGAAGTAACATCACAGTGATCACTCTCTGTATAGACGGACCACGTAGAATGGTTATTTAATTAGGGGGAGGCGACTTGTTGGTGAATTGAAGGGACAGGAATATTGAAAACAGGAAGATAGAGTACACCGCTATTCACTCACTCATTCTCACACACACACACACACACACACATTCCTCCACCCACAAACCAACCAACACACACACAATCATTCCTCCTCCTCTAACCAACACACACACACACATTCCTACCACCAACCCACCCAACACACACACACACACATATGTCCACTTACACTCATTCCTCCACACACACACACACACACACCTCCCACACACACACAACCACACAACACACACACATTCCTCAACCAACCAACACCACACACACACACATTCCTCCCACCACCAACCAACCAAACCAACACACACACATATGTCCACTTACACTCATTCCTCCTTCCACCAACCAACACACACACGACACAGACACACACACACACACACCTCCCTCCTCCACACAACACAAACAACAACACAACCCACCTGACAATAGACTAAAGGAATATTATTACTATCATATCCAATCAGTCCACCACACTTCCTACGAATCTTGAGTATCTCCTCCACCAGTTCCTTGTATCCTAAGTCT
>JAWQEG010001557.1:0-135921 GCA_033782935.1 Petrolisthes cinctipes
CTTAGTTTAGTTGGTTTGATCTGTTTTGTGGCAGTGTGTGTAGGAATCATTGTCCTCCAATTTGCCAGCAACCTCTTAGTCCCTTTAACTCTGAGGCATTGTTAATTATAATACCCTTAGGAGAATGTGGCAGCCATATCGGTAAACCAAAGCAAAGGAGGGTTATTAATTTTTAAGCAGTGTGTGAACCAGTTCTTACAAGTCATGAATGATGATGTTTACAATCCCAGTTAAGTTTTCTATGCATTGTGAAACGACTGAACAATGTGCAGTGTGGTGAATTAATTTCTTACATTTATAGAGGTGTACAAGATATTTAAATGAATGTTTGTAAGAACAAATGCCTGAAATCAGAATTTCTTCACCTGAGTTATTCCTAAATCAAACATCAGTGATCAGAGTTTGAGAACATTTCGAAAGTTATGTATGCTAATATATTTTTTTTTATTATTATTTTCATGAAAATGTTTGTTAGAGATAATTATGAAAGAACTACATGATTATATTAAATGAAATTTTCATAGTTCTTAGTTTTTTCCCCTTCATCTGAAAACATGCCTAAATTTACCTATAATAAATAAACCATTATCAATACAGGTTTATTTTTCCTGCCAACTGGTATCAAATAAGGTGTTGCTACTGTATATCACAAAGTTATACAGCTATTATATGTAATATTTCCATGGATGTGTACGTTGTATAACTGGAGCTGGTTTGATAAACACTAGGAAAATTAAACCTTTATGTTAAAGATCTACTGGTATATTAAAGGTACAGAATTCCTTTGAAAATTCACTTCTTACAAAACGTAAGTTTTCTATTTAATTATGTAAGCACCTCCCTCAGGACATATCTTTAACATCTGTTATTATAGTTGTGCAGAATGAATAACATCCAGCAAAGATTGTACAGTAATACCCGCCTTACATCATTAATTGGTTCCAAAGGCCATGAAGTATCCCGGGTGATTTTAACGTAACCTGGATTTCTCCTTTAACAACATGCGGAATAACGTTTCCTATTATGAATGATGCTCAATACTGTCAACTGTGGCAACCTGATCCTTTTTTGTACATTTTATTTTTCTTTAAATTATCTTCCATCATAACCACATGATGCTTTGCATCACTGTCACTATCCTTCTAAGGACCTATGACAGACACAATAAAGGAGTTTTCTCCCCAAGAAAAGTCCTAGCAAGCACACAATTGCAGCACCGAGTAATATACATATGGCATTGCCGCCTATGTTTTGAATTCTCAGTATGTACTATGTAGTACATTTTTGTATGTTTGTACAGTAATGGGTTTTTGCTGTATTTTAACTATTTTTTTTTTTTTTTAGCTTCTCTGTGTTATTGTTGATTTTTATGTATGCCATTTAATTTACATACAGGCATATGTATCTTTTTTGTTGTTTAAGTCTGATAAATTGATGTACACTGAACTATAATTTACTCTGGTAAAGTGGCATAAAATCAGATTTGATGTAGGTTGAAATGACAAAGTGGGGTATTAATGTATGCTACGAGTATACAATTTTACCTTGATCTGACTAGTTGAACAGCAAACTATACTGAATATTTTGCAAGGAAGAAATACTAACTATCCATTTCTATAATTTGATCTTTTCAGTGCTTTCTCCAATATATGATTTCTGTAAATATTTATTACTACTGTAACAAAGATATCTGTATAGAAAAGTTTGGATTACTACAAAAAGATAATCTATAGAACATTCTGTACATCAAGAATCTTTTCAGGCATCTTAAAATCCATAAAAAGTTCTGTTAAACTTTGTAATAAACATAACATTTTTTGACCTACAGTACTTTCTAAACATTATTGAATATACAGTAGCTACCTAAGGTTTTTTTTTTTTTTTCTTAAACAAATATCATGGAAGGCACTCATCACAAAAAACCCCAGAAGGGAAGTCTTATCTTACAATATTCATACTATTATTTATACTATTATTCATACTTGTAAAGTCGTGGTCAAAAATAATCATCCACATAGGGGTACCTCGTTAAGAGTTTGACAGTTTCCCTCTGTTCCTTAGCTGATAAACTTTCAATAAATAGGTAAAGTACAATTTTTAATTTACTACAAGCAGCTTTGCACTACTTAAAACAATAACATATGTGAACGTGAAACCATTAGACCACAAATTGTTTGAGTTACCCATTTGTGGATGATTATTATTGACCATGACTGTACATTCTAATGAGCACAAGAGTTGAAAGGATAAATGGTTTTATATTTCGTAAGTATACATGCATTTCTCATGACAGTAACTGCA
Organism: Petrolisthes cinctipes; assembly: GCA_033782935.1. Taxonomy (NCBI): domain Eukaryota; kingdom Metazoa; phylum Arthropoda; class Malacostraca; order Decapoda; family Porcellanidae; genus Petrolisthes; species Petrolisthes cinctipes. Next base: position 2,302 of record JAWQEG010001557.1, read on the forward strand.
TGAACATATACTAGTAGTACTACACCCACATGCAAATTTAGAGAAACCTTTGTGATAACAGTAATGAAGAGGAAAAAAGAAGACAGATCTAGGCTTGGACGACCTTTTAACAGGAGGTGGGAGAACACAAAATTTAATGAGACAGAAGGGGCAGTTGAAGAACTCAATAAGAGTGGCTTGAATATGAAGGGACTAAAATCCTTGGCAGTACTACCCACATCACTGCATGCAATACCCTCCTCAAAAGAACAAAGATCTAAACTTATTTAAATATGTGTATGAGTAACCCCTATTGGTCTTTAATTAATTTCCTCCTGCTTAGGTGTCCCCATAGGATAAGTATCTTTTCAGGCATCTTAAAATCCATAAAAAGTTCTGTTAAACTTTGTAATAAACATAACATTTTTTGACCTACAGTACTTTCTAAACATTATTGAATATACAGTTTTTTTTTTTTTTTTAAACAAATATCATGGAAGGCACTCGTCACAAAAACCCCAGAAGGGAAGTCTTATCTTACAATATTCATACTATTATTTATACTATTATTCATACTTGTAAAGTCGTGGTCAAAAATAATCATCCACATAGGGGTACCTCGTTAAGAGTTTGACAGTTTCCCTCTGTTCCTTAGCTGATAAACTTTCCAATAAATAGGTAAAGTACAATTTTTAATTTACTACAAGCAGCTTTGCACTACTTAAAACAATAACATATGTGAACGTGAAACCATTAGACCACAAATTGTTTGAGTTACCCATTTGTGGATGATTATTATTGACCATGACTGTACATTCTAATGAGCACAAGAGTTGAAAGGATAAATGGTTTTATATTTCGTAAGTATACATGCATTTCTCATGACAGTAACTGCATGAACATATACTAGTAGTACTACACCCACATGCAAATTTAGAGAAACCTTTGTGATAACAGTAATGAAGAGGAAAAAAGAAGACAGATCTAGGCTTGGACGACCTTTTAACAGGAGGTGGGAGAACACAAAATTTAATGAGACAGAAGGGGCAGTTGAAGAACTCAATAAGAGTGGCTTGAATATGAAGGGACTAAAATCCTTGGCAGTACTACCCACATCACTGCATGCAATACCCTCCTCAAAAGAACAAAGATCTAAACTTATTTAAATATGTGTATGAGTAACCCCTATTGGTTTTTAATTAATTTCCTCCTGCTTAGGTGTCCCCATAGGATAAGTATTGTCTGCAGTGATATGGGCAGTACCTCAAGAGTTTTGGCACACATTCAGCTCCAGCCACTCTCTCTCCTCTCCTTCTGTTTCCTTCACACTTAATGGTTCCCCTATCTATTACCTTCTCCCTCATCCTACTTCATCTTCCAGGCCCAGGGTGATCTTTTATTTGCAAATCAAATTCCTGTTTAGGTGAGGTGTAAAGATTAAAAGAAATGTCAAAATTCAATTGCCTCGATGCCATAAGAGATCCCATATTACAAACTGAAGGTGGTAGGAGGAGGATTATGAGCAGAAAGAGGTGTGCAGGTGTGGACAGGTACTTTTTAAATTTAAGGTGCGCTGACATAAATGGACAAACTTGCCAACAAAGAAAGAAACTAGACCAATCTATCACATTCCATGGGTTGTGTTTCCCAGCTCTTGTCAGCGTTGTTGGGTTTTGGTCATGGTCTAGCATCTTCTGATTGAATGCCCACAATTCCAAGTTACTTGTCAGCTGGCCCTCTCGATCTTATTTATATTTATCTCTAACTGACATTCTAAGCAAGTCCCCTACATTCTCTTTCCCACGCTTGATGCGACAAAGTTTTGTCCTCATCCTGAGTGGCTGGCATGTCCAAGTCTGATAAGGTTGGTAAATTGGTGATTGGATTCTAACAAACAGACCACCACAGTACCAGTAGCACAGTTTGGAGGAATCAGGGGTTTTCACTTAATTAACCAACAAAATCTTGTGCCCTTAAACATTATAAATTCATTAACATTATGGGCTGTATACAAAAACATTCATGGTGTTGATGATGGCTGTGTAGTTTGTCTAGAGTTGTCATACCGGTACTACGCCATTGTATACACCATAAATGTTCTTGAATATGGCTCTACTTTATAATAATATCACCAGGGTACTCTTCTACTTGTCTAAAGTACACCAAAATCTAAAACTCATGCATAACTCCCCATACTCTTCAATAAATTAAGGCTACAAGTTGTTCATGGCCCTTCTGTCCTGATATCAATCCATTAATCAAATCCAGAATCACATGATAGTATATTACCAGTATGGTAATCAGCATATTTTTAGAAGTAAAGATTTGTCATAAAATGATAACATAGATGGGTTATAGTCAACTTAGTCCTGTGACCAGTCAGAACTTTAATTTCAGGGAGTTGAAGGAAGATCCCTACCTCCCACCTTTTCTCATACACTTTTTTCAAGTTATGCCACACTTTTGGCAGCCATAACAATTTCGATGCAACCTAGTAATTGGAGGGCTTGACTGACTGGGATGGTGTAAAGGTCACATTTCAGATGACCATATCCTTAAGAATGAAATTTCCCCTTGAAGTTGAGGAGTCGTCTTACATGCGGACATATATGATACCTACATAAAGTAAACCAGTTATATGTAAAACAGAAATTAAAAATGGTATGTTATGTATAAATAACTTCAACTTACCCTTTCAAGTCTGGGAGCTTCCTTATTCCAATAACTAACCTTAACTAGAGTTAAGGTGAAAAAGTTTGGTTCAGCAGTTCTTGAATCTCACTCTTATGTCGCTGTTCCACACCCACTGCTGTTGTTCCCAGCACATCTCGCCCTGCATACTGCAGCTGTAATAAAGAGAAGCCATAATGTTTATGATTAACTATTGGGAAGAAAACCACATTGATGTACTGTTGTTGGTCAATCATAATGGTGGAAATGCACAACTTGATATTTTTGTGATGGAATTGGCCATCCACATGGGATCTGATCTGCACTAATACATCATGTTGAATGATGAAACTGACAGCAGAAAAACCATTCAGACAGACACCTGGCATTTGAGCACCCCGTAATATCACCTGTTCTGAAGGGTACCGAATCACTGAGGGTTGAAGATTGGGAAGGAACCTTTACTGATGAGATTTTGCCACTGCTTCTTCAGGTCAAATGCCAAAAGTAGCAGAAACAATACAATTGTCATGAAAGGCTCTTACTCAAGCATGTTTCCTTATTAATTTTGTCCAGTTATGTTTCACATAACACTGTTGTTAGTTACCTTAGTTGAGCAGAGGTTCTCAAACCGAGGATGAACAAAGTACCAGGCCCCCATGTTACGATGCTCTTCTTGTGACCAAACAAACTCTGTTCAAGAAAATACCAGCATTAGTTTAGTTCTGACACTGTACTGTATTCATGAACTTACAAGTGACAATGTCATCTATTGTGATCTTATTTAGCCAAAGTAAATCAAAAGTAACTACAATATATGTTTTAAACTTTAGGTTGACCATGGAGTGTCTGACATATTATATTAACTCTCAAAGTAATTTAATTTAGTTAAGAAATATCTGGTAATGTACTTGGGGGTTAGAAGTAAACTTTATTATCCTAATAATGGAAATAATTAATTTAGTAGGTGGAGATTGGTATTGAGTGTGGAGTGGTTGAGAGAGTGAAGCATAATACACTGAGGTGGTTTGGACATGTAGAGAGAATGCAAGGTGAGGAGTTTGTAAAAAAAGGTGTATGGAAGTGAAGTTGTGGGACCTGGTGTGAGAGACAGACCGCCGGTTAAATGGCAGAACAGAGTGGAAGAGTATGTAAGGGAGAGCAACGTGAGGGGCAGAGCAGGGCTTGACCAAGTAAGGAGAGAGTGTTGAAATAGGGAAAACTGGAGACACTTTTGCCGTGGCCACCCCCTTGGGGGGAGTTCCCGGAGGGAGCGAGGCGTCAGAGCTATAGATAGATAGATAGAGATTGATGACCTTGACCTGCTATCATAAATCATTACAATGTAAAATATTTTACCTTGATACTTCCTTCTATAACAAAAACAGCTATATTTTTTCATTATTAAAATACTAAAAAAAATATATGGTAATAGTATCAAGATGATTTCATTACTAGTACCAGTAATAGAAATTCTGAATGAGGAAATGAGACTTGGTGAAACAGATCATAATGGTGATCAGGTTAGGTCCAAGCTATGTTCTATGAAGTATAGTGTACGATAAATAATTCCATTTATAGCCTTGATGCATTGCCCCTTCCCAGGAGTGACCTACCTATTAATTAAGGGATTAGAAAACCAAGTGGTGAATGTAACCATCATCAAGTCTTGGATGTGTAGTGTTTTTAAGTTGCTGTGGTTCATGATTAAAGAAAAGGCTAGCAGAGGTTGCTATTTCCATGAAATGTAACCAGCAATCAAATTATGGGAGGAAGAGTCCCCAAACACCAATGCAAGGGAAGAGTATTAAAAGCATACGAGAAGATTACATTTTTTCCTGCTTGTGCTATCCAAGTGAAAGATAAAAGTAAATATGTGTTTACCTTGGAGTAGTTTAAATTATATTTGGAGGAACTGGAAAACAGCTTTTATTTTATGTAAAATGGCTTGTCCATCAGGAATTATTGAAAGAGAAATCAGGATTGTGTATGGACAGTTTTCTTGCCAAAAGCAAATCAACTAAATTTAACCACAATAAAGAAATTCAAATTATCAGCTTTCAAAAAGTTTTACATGGGAAACATAATAATAAAGCATTTTGTGGTGATAACAAAATTGTCCTTACTTTTTGCTTTCTTGTACTTTGCCAACTCCTTATTGATTTCACTGGTGGGAAAGGGACAGAGGCATTCCACCCTGATGATGGCTGTGTTGGTGATGTTCCGTGCCTGCCTTTCATTCACAAGGCTGTAGTAATGCTTTCCACTAACAAACACAACATTCTTCACATCATTGGCTTTTACACTGTCATCTCCTGCAACAATAGATCAGAAAGTTAGACAAATTGATGAAAGAAAAGTACACTGTATAGTGGTTTCTGGGTGATACATTTACAACATTTGTGATTTTTGGTATTCACTGGTAGGTAGAGCTTATTCATGAGAGTCTATTGTGGTGTATTTGCTCAATTACATGCTGCAACTGAATGGAAGTTGCACTGGTGAGGAAGTAGTAGTAAATAAGAAGTGAAATTTGTGGTGGTGTTTGTGAAGGAGGAAGTGGATGTGTTGGAGATGGAAAAGAAAAAATGTAGTGATTGAAATGCGCTGGGCATTCTCTACCATCGCTAAAACCCGTACAAATGCAGGCACATTTAGCAAATGTTGCCATATTGTATTTTCAATCATAATTATTGTGATAGGTATTCCATAGACCATTACAGCAAAGAAAACCTTCAATGGTAGACAAAAAAATATATTGCCATACAGTTTCGGTGACGACTGTCGCCCTCTTCAGTGGTGAATAGTCAAAGAGAACACGACAGTTGTCGCTAAAACTGTATGGTAATATATATTTTTGTTCACCATTGTGGGTTTTCTTCACCTTGTCGACATTCACGTCACAGTAAACTCTCCTCTGGACCTTAAACCATTAATTTGCAATTCTGTTACATTAATTGAATTGCAAGAGCTATTACCATACCACCAATACACAATGGCAACTTACTGCAGTGTTGCCATCACTAGTTTCTTTGTACTGATATTACTGATATTTGAAAATTTGTGAAACTTTTCTGCAATTATAAAAAGTTATGGAGATGGCACAATGGTAATGAAGCCCTCACCAACAAAAATGCACACAAACACACACTTTCTCCCAAAGATATAAAGTGTCATTACAAAAAGGGGAAAAAAGTCTTCAAGTGTATGCCTCATCCTCAACTTCCAAAAAATGTGCTGCCTCTAATCAAGTAAGTACAGTATAGTACATAATTACCTATGACTGGGAGAAAATGAGTTCCTGGTGCCATCTCCTTTAGATCTGAAGTAGCAGCTGGCAAACGAAGAATAGTCTTGGGTCCAGCAATTATGAGAGGCTTGCGATAATTTCTGATCATCTGTAAAATCACATAATCATAATTAATTGGGTAATTATCTAATTAGAATGCCATCTATCTACGACTCTGAATTCTTGCTCCCTCTGGGAACTCCCCCCAAAGGGGAAACGTCTCCAGTTCTCCCTGTCCCAACAGTCCCTACTTGCTCAGTCAAGCCTTCCCCTTTCATTCACATTTTTCTCCTTCATGTTCACCCACCTGACCAGTGGTCTGCCTTTCATATCAGGTCCCTCCACCTCACCTTTATACACTTTCTTGATAAGTTCTCCATTTTGCAGTTTCTCCATACATCCACACCACTTCATTGTACTTTGCTTCACTCTCTCAATTACCCCACATTCAGCACCAACCACTTTCTCATTCAGACCACACCTCTCATATACATTATCATTACTTTCCCCATCCCATCTTGTCAGGCCACATGCTCCTCTCAGGTAATTCATTTCCACCACACCTATTCTAGACTGTTGTGTCCTTTACCATGTTCATATCTCTGACACATATGTCAGGGTTGGCAGGACTTTACTACAGTATTTCTCAGTTCTCTTTTCACCTCCATGCTCATGATTCTACCCTTCATGATTCTCCCCAGAGAACATTTTATGGCCTGCTTACCTTACACTGCTCTCTCTCTCTGATATCTCCTTCCATGCTCCCAAATTTACACAACACTGTTCCTAAATATTTAAACTCCTTTACTTCCTCTATCCTCTCATCTTCTAAGGTTCTCTCACAATTTGTCTCAGTAGGCAGTACCCTCACCCTACTATATAGGCTGTTACAAAATCAATCACTTCAACCTCTCACCTTAATTTAACCATCATTCACCTATAGTTTCCTTCTCTTGCATACATCTTGAAATTCATCCACCACCCTCTACAACTACATCACACAAATTTTAGAATGACTGGCAGTAAAATGCAGCTAACAATTCTGATTAAAAAAAACAAAACAGTACACTTGATGCTAATAACTTCAGTGTTTAAATATGAGGGTTTGTCACACCTGTTTCCTAAGAAGATGGAAATATTGTGCAGGTGTTGTTGGGTTGACAATTGCCCAGTTTATATTCTCTCCATCAGGACGTGTCTCGCTGGAATCAGAGTTTTGCAGGAAGCGTTCTATATGACAAGAGGAGTGTTCAGGTCCGGCCCCATCATACCCATGTGGTAGTACCATTACCAACCCACTTTGGGTCAACCACTTGGCTGCAAAGTAGACAATTTTTGTAATGAATTTCATGGTGTTTGACTGTTATTATAGGCTAATTCAATAAAACGTATCACAAAAATGGAACTTTCAGAGTGTTTGAACATAACAATACATAGTCAAATTTATAAAAATTAAACACACAGGTATAGGCCTAAAGCCCCGTCCACATACTTAGCAGTGCCTGGTGGGCAAACACTGTTACCAAAACCTGGTCCAATACACATGTTTGGGCACGATAGACTCAATAGTGTGGAGCCTGCTGGGAACTGCTCCGTCTGGTAACACTGCTAAAGAAGTGAGAGATATAAGCTCAGTAGACAGTGTATGTCAGGCACTGCTTGGTCTTGTGGACAGGCCTTAAGAGACTACATTAAATTATAAGCCTCAAGGAGTTCCAGAGAAGACTGTTACATTGTTATCTTTCTTACAACCCCAGTTCACGTCACTGACCCCCAAAGGATTACAAGAAATAAGTACTGTACAGTACAGTAACCTTTCACTAGTTTTTCCCAGTGGTATTTATAGTCATAGGCTGAGAAGCTGTCTATACTGAGGAGTGTGGGCATTCCCCTTTGTGTGGGCAAAGGGGAATTAATGCTGGTTACAGTACTGTATGTGCAGGTATTCATTTAGGGAGAGGTGATGGCTACACAGAAATGATTCTGTTGAACACAACCTCTGCTCAACCAAACCTCACCAAAACTCATGTAATAGCAGTAACTGATAGTAACCCTTTCTCCCATCCCTTCTTTATTTTCCAATCCTCAACTTTGGGCTAAAGGCCAGTTTTGTATCTACATATGAAGCGAGCTATCTTGCTCTCCTATCCCAAACTTGATTCTTCTAAATTTATCTCATCTGGCTGTGGCTTACGTGTCATTCTCAAAATAATTACACCTCCACTGTTTACTCTCTCCTGACTATCCAAAATATTTTTGCTACCAACTTCAAAAGTAGAATACATTTTATTCCACTCTCAGAAATATAGTAAGAGGTCCAAAATCATGTCCAATTTTATGCAAGATGCTTAGACACATTGTGTTTCAAAAAGCACAAGTTATTGTAAGGAGGAAGATGGATAGTGGAAGAATGTTCCATAGTTAACAATTTATGTATATGAAAAATTAAGAGTACCTATTAACTATGGTCAGATATCTAAACACTGTTTTAATGTGTTGTGGTTCTTGTTCCTTGAGGTATGAAGCATTAATGTGAAAATTTTAATATAATTAAACAACAGTTTACTACATTAACATTGTCCTTACAAGCTTCACATTTTAAATTTTAATACAGTATTCCTTTAGGGACATTTTCTTACCTTCTCCACTTGACACATATGTGTCAATAATAATCTGGGCTCCATTATAAAAATCTCCAAACTGTGCTTCCCATATGCATAAGGTGTTTGGACTTTCCACTGACATTCCATATTCAAAAGCTAAGACAGCTTCTTCTGAAAGTATACTGTTGACAACTTCAAAATGAGCCTCTTGTTGGTCCTTGATGCGGTTGAGAGGAATGTATGTCTCATCCGAGTCTTGGTGGATCAGCGTACAATGACGTTGAGAAAAAGTCCCACGACCAACATCTTGCCCACTCAGTCGTACATTGTAACCTTGGGAGGAGAAAATATGTTTGCTTTCAATTTGTTCTTTCTTGATAAATAATTTTGTTGAAAATATCCAATACTATAGTTGCACATTCTGGTATGATGACTAAAAGTGTATGAATCAGTAACCTGGATAGCAATAACCAATGGTGATGATAAGGGATACCGTAGTGGCAGAACTCTAATCATGACAATGGAAACAGGAAAAAGTGAGGACAGTATATGGATATTAAAAAGGTGGAGCTTTATAAAGTAAAAGTAAGCCTTATAGATCATTCCAATCCAGTTTATGTGCTGAAGCAAAGATCAAGCTCAGTTCAACTACGGTGCAAGGCGAATAATTACTCAACAACTTCAACAAAAAGGTGCCCCTTGTGGTGAAGAACTGGCATCTTTACCATGAAAATATAACCATTAATAATAATGGATAAACCATACACATGTTATCATAAATGGTAAAGCACATAAAGGGTAATGATAGAGGGTGGGACTTGGAAAAGGAAAACCAAACTGAGACAAGTAATGAGGTGTGCAAGGGTAAAGTAGTCTGGAAAAATGACAGAAGAAATTTTATATGTTAAGAAACAAATACAGTATACAGTGCTCCCCCCAAGTAGGCGGTCATTAACTAGACGATTTCCAAGTAAACAGAGAAATTATTTGAGACCAAAATACCAAATGTATACGGTTTTTCAAAAGTAGGCGTACCTATTCGCAAGTTGATATGTGTTGATTGATTATACATATACAGATTATTGATATGGTGAAAAGTGGAAGTGATTTTAAGAGAAAATTACCAAATTTATTATAAGTAATATAAATAAAATAAATAAAAATTCAATGAGTTTTGGTGATAACTGAACTTACCACCTCACACTCACTTGATACACTCGTGATAAGCCTAACCTCGTTATCGTGAACAGCTTCTCAAAACAGGCATTTTTAATACTTTTAGCAAATATTCCGGTACAGACATTTGATATGGTGAAAATTGCAATTGATTGTAAGAAAAAGTGACAAAGAATAATTAATATAAACTAAGGAAATGTGTTTGTATGCGTAGAAACTCATGGATTATTAGTGATAACTGAACTTGCCCCCCATCACCCTCACTCCTCACTCACTACACTCGCACATTTAGGCCTACAACCCTTTAAGAATGAACAACCTTTCAAAACACATTTTCCATACTTATTGCTCGTTTAGAATTATTTTTAATCATTAGAGAGAGAATCTGTGAAATCGAGGGTTGAATGGACTCTCATCCTGGCTCAGGAGTCACGATAGCACCGCTTGGGATGCACATTAACAAAACCTGCTGTAGCTGGGGGTTGAGTGTACATATTATAATGGTAAAGAAGGGTTAGTTTTTGAAAGCGCCAATATCTATTTTCCCCCCTTTATTTTCAAAGTACAAGGCGCCTGCTTAGTACGCTGTATATGAGGCGTGCCGAAGCAGAAGGGTATTAACAAACAAAATCAATATTCGCCAGAAAATGCAGTTAAAGATTGGGAATGTATGGGAATGATCAGTTCAAGAACTTTTTGAGTTAGAATGAAGTGCTGTATATCAAATGAAAGCTGAGGAATTCAGCTTTCAATTGATATAACATAAAATTTGATCACAAAATATTATTATTATTTGTAATAATTTTGTTCTTTGTACTCATCAATCCATGTGTAGACATCCAAGTCTTGACTTCACTTTTACTTTGTTCACCTCTCCAAAATCCCCCTCAACCCTCCCACCCCACTCTTCATGCCTTTATTATCCATGAAAGTGGCAAAAAAAAAGAGTAAATCCACGGAGTAAGCACACGTTGTGTAATCACAAGGACAGTTTGGTAGGGAACTGAGTTATGAGGAAGGCAGGCAGTGGTCACGTGGCGAGATTCCCACACTCTCATTGGCCCGACGATCTTGCATCTCGTCTCACATTGGCTGGCTGAGAGCGGGTGGAGTTAGTTCCCATTTGCCCTAGCGTCCCCTGCCTAAGCATGTTCCCAAAAATCTAAGCAGAATACCACTTTGTATACAATAGGACTTCCAACCTTATGAAAGTGTCAGAAGAACAATACTAACTCCACCAACTTGTAGAGCAGGAATGCCAGATTCTGTAGATATAAAAATCTCATTTTTTGCCTTCGTGGCGGTTAGTATCCTTTTGCTACGGTGCGCCTCATATACCAGAATGGTAATGGAAGCAACTTTATTTTATGAAGGGCCCTCCTTCATCTTCAGTTGGCGATTACTGCCCGATTTCCATCACTCTTGTGTTGTCTAAGGTGTTTGAGAGGCTGGTGGCTGTGTGTTTAAGTAACTTCATGGAACGTAATGGTGTATTCCCACCCTCACAGTTTGCATATTGAAGGGGCCTTGGCACATGTGATGCACTTCTGTGTATCTCTCATGTACTGCATAATGTGAGGCTAGACTGGTGCAACTTGACTTTTCTGCCACGTTTGATAGGGTAAATCATCTGGGTATCCTCTACAGACTTCACTCTGTTGGTGTTGGCGGTTCAGTCCTATCTGTCTTGTCGCAATTCCTAACTGCTCGATGCCAGTATGTTGTTGTGGATGGTGTGCAGAGTGTGTCTCAGGACCGTTGTTGTTCCTACTGTATACCTCTGAACTCTTAACATCTTGGAGAATGACCTGTATGGTTATGCAAATGACTCCACTCTCATTGCTGTTGTGCCGACCCCTGGTGCCAGGATTTCTGCTGCTCAGTCATTGGATCGTGACCTGGATAGGATTAGTGATTGGTGCAGGTTGTGGGGTACGAGGTTGAATGCTGGTAAGACTAGGACAATGGTCGTCTCTAGGTCTCACACGGTGTATCCTTTATTGCCACCCTTGATTCTTGATGGGACTGTATTGGAGGGGTCTGAGAATTTGGTTATTCTGGGAGTTACATTTGATGCCAAACTGACTTTTGAGAGGCATATTTGGTCAATCTCAAGGTCTGTCTCCCAGAAGTTGGTATAATGCGTAGAGCTTGGTGTGCGTTCAGAGATCACTCATTGTTACTGCGGTGTTACAACTCCTTTGTGTTGCCTCTGTTGGAATACTGTTCTCCAGTGTGGTGTTCAGCAGCTGATTGCCATCTCAAGTTGGTGGATAGGATTGTTTCCAATGCTAATTTTCTTACCGGCAGTTTACTTGATTGTAATCTGAGTCACCGTCGTTCTGTTGCATCATTGTGCATGCTCTTCAAGATCAGAAGTAATGTGCTGCATCCTCTTAACTCGTCTCTGTCACCTCTGTATGTTCCAGCTCGTGTCACTCGTGGTGCATTGGACTCCCATAGGTTTGCCTTGGTTTGCTTACGTATTGCCGCGCTGTAGAACCTGTCAGTACAGTCGATCGTTTGTCCCTAGGTCGGTGTCTCTGTGGAATGGTCTTGGTGATTCTGTCTTTGATAGTGTAGGACTGGCTGGCTTCAAGAGTAGGGCTAATATGTTTTCATTAAGCTAACTGCTCATCTTTTTTTCTCTAAGCTGTCTTCTTTTCTTCAGGTTAGATTCATGGGTCCTCGGATTGATAGAAAGCTTGCATTCTCTCCCAGCTTTGTGTCTCTGGTCTATTTTTAATAATAATCACCATCATCATCATTTTCGTTTAATGTCCGTATTTTCCCATTTAGGATGGGGTTGGACGAGTGATGACTGCTCTCCACATCTGTCTATCTTGTACCATATGTTCTTCTATTCCCATCAAATTCATATCCTCCATTACACACGCTCTCCACTTTTTCTTCGGCCTTCCCGCCGGTCGCCGACCCCCAACTCTCACCTCCTCCACCTCACTCAACACACCCCCCTCTGCTCTTCTCACATGTCCAAACCATCTCAGTCTTCTCTGCCTCAACCTAACAGAAAGGTCTTCAACCCCACACATCTCCGCCACTTCACTGTTAGACCTCCCATCTTGCCACCTTACTCCTGCCATGTATCTCAGCTGCGTATAACCTCCATCAGTCTGTTTGTCAATGCCCATGTTTCTGCTCCATACAGAAGAGCAGGTCTCACACAGGCTTCGTATGTCCTTCCTCTGGTCCTCAGCCCTATTCTGCGGTTCACCAATAAACTGGCTATTTCTCGCCATCTTCCCCTTGTAGCTGCCACTCTCGCTCTTACTGCTCTTTCCACTCCTGCTTCACAGTCCAACACATCTCCCAAGTAGCAGAACTGTTGCACTTCCTCTAACACGCCTCCATTCACCATCAACCCGGCATCCTCTTCATCATCATCACTATCACTACCCATCCCCTCCCTCACACATCTAGGACATACAAAGTTCCATACACCTCGGAGACCTCTCAAACCCGAGCATCGTTGGTGACACCATTTATTACACTCAGTACACAGCACTGAGTTTGCTCCCACTCCTCTTCCACAGTATCCACATGGCCATCTTCCTGACTGAATTAATTCTCGAGCCTTATTTTCAGTCACCATCATTTTTGTCTTTTCCATGTTTATTTTCAGCCCCCTCTGTTTCATCGCTTCCTTCCACCTGTTAAACATATTTGTTACTTCTTCCTTTGATTCTGCTGTCAAGACCAGATCATCGGCATAGAGCAGTTCCCAAGGACCATTTCCTCTTGCCAATTTAGTTGCCTCCTCCATTACTGTGATGAAGAGTAGTGGACTAAGAGCTGATCCCTGGTGTACTCCCACTCCTATGTCAAAGTCCTCTGATGTTCCTGCCTTTGTTTTCACCCTTGATCTTGATCCCACATACAGAGACATGACTGCAGCCACAAGCCTTTCTGGCACTTTTTGTCTCCTCAGTGCCCACTCAATCGCTCTCCTTGGCACTCAAATGCCTTCTCGAGGTCCACAAACACATGGTACAGCTTCTTCTTCTCACTGAACTTTTCCTGTATTTGCCTCATTATAAAAATTGCATCTGTTGTTGACTTTCCTGGGCAAAATCCAAACTGCCGACTATCCACTTTTATCAGTTTCCTCAACCTCTCCTCCAATACCTTCTCAAATAGTTTCATTCCATGCTCCAATAGTCTAATTCCTCTATATTTTCCACACTCCAGGGCATCTCCTTTTCCTTTATATATTGGGACAGTCACACTGCTTTTCCAGCCATCAGGAATTTCTCCCTCGTCAACTATACTTCTAAATACTCTTGTTATATCTCCTAAAACACCTGCTTTCTTTATAAAGTCACTTGTCATTCCCGTTGGACCTGCCGCTCTTCCATTTTTCATTCCTTTTAATGCTCTCTCCACTTCCTCCTCTGATATTTCTTCTATTGGTCCTTCCACCATGTCCATCTCTTCCAGCATGTGTTCATTTTCCTCATTTAACAGGTCTTCAAATAATAATAATAATAATAATAATAACAATGTTCAATAACTGGATGCATTAAATCTACTACAGCAAAACAAGGCAAAATCATCATGTATGTGTAACTGCATTTTAAAGTGTGTAACTTATGACACAATACACATTGCTTGGACAAAGGGGGGAAATTTCAAGTTACAATGGACCCCTCAACTGGATGGAAAAGTTCTGATATTCATACAACACTGAGAGCCAGGAATTAGTATCTTAAATCTTGACCTGAAAAAGGAGGATTTATTAAGTTTAATATTTTTTATCATTACACTGTACTCTATTCTTTTAATAAAAAAAAATATATATTATCTTTGTACACAACCAAAACTAATTTCTACATTGAACTAGATAACAAACTTAAGTTCTCAATAGTGGATAACCTTGCAGCAAGAGGGAGCCAAAAGCCATAGCTTCAGCTGTTGCCCAGTCCAACCCTCGTCCTTCAGTGAGTTTTTGAAGACGGACATCAACGAAGATCTTTTTTAGGTGCTTGTGTACATTCTGTTGGTGTCCAGTTATAATTATAGATCTTGGCTTTAAGGGGGTGCGGGAGTGGGGACAGGCTTGGGGAGGGTGTTTGGGGGGTGCGGGAATAGGGGGACAGGTTTGGGGTGGGTAGAAAGCCTGTCCCATATTATCGCACCCCCCTAACCCCCCCCCCCCAAGCCTGTCCCCCTACTCCCGCACCCCCCAAAACCCCCCCAAGCCTGTCCCCCTATTCCCGTACCCCCTTAAAGGATAGTTAGATGCTGTTAGTGAATTGGAAGATACACCTCGGTCTCATATAGAACGTGTTCAAATAGAACGATTCTCGTATAGAACGAGCGACCAAAATATTAGCTTAAAATTATTTTATAAAACGATTGTATCCATATAGAACGGGTGGCGAAAATAAGTGAAGCAAATCCGAGGAGTTCTTTTACAAAACGAGCGAAATCATAATGAACGTGTCAGGAAATGATATCACTGGCGTCTGTACAGTGTGTGTGAGTGTGTTCCCTGCCACTTCTCCCGCTCCTTCCCCTTTCCTAGTGTTGCCAGGTGCAAGGAAATTTCTCTGTTTTAGGGAATTTTGAAATCCACACGGGGAAATTATAGAAAGATTGTTCAAAAGTAAACAGGGAAAGTCTTACCAGTAGAAATACCAAAAAGACCATCAATGTTCAAGAGTAAACAGGGAATTATTGAGGCATAAAGGGAAATTCTAAAGTTGAAGTCAGGGAAATTTCGAGTTTGACTCGCTCGTTTTCAGTGATTACGAGTTTAATAACCACCAGCTTCAACGCTCAGTCATGCCAGGTGGTGCATTTACAAAATGGAAGGCCATATCCTTCGAAATAAAGAAGGAAGTTATTTCTCGGAAAGAGAAAGGAGAAGGAAAAACCAGCGTATGGTTAATAAAAGAAAACAAACGATGATCACGCGCTATCTCCCCCCTACCACCTCCACCCCCATGGATGCCGCCGACTCGTCTCGGTCACACGAGTCGCCTGCCAAAACCTTAATATGAATTGTAAAATGCATTTTACATACATCCCTGGACAGTAGGATTAAGGCAAGAAAAACCTTGAAAAGTATTTTATGTTAATTTCAGGGACAATTTTGGTGATTGATCGACCAATTGTAATTTTCCTCATAGGTTACATGTATCACATAGAACGATTTCACATAAAACGACGTCTTCTATCGACCTATTGGACGTTCTATACGAGACCGAGGTGTATATCTCCTCCACAAAACGAACCAACTCAGCTTTGGGTGTGTATCTTGGTAGGGTTGGTTGAGAGGAATTAGGTGCTACAATTAGAAGCTTTACCAGACCTGGTTTAGATATTTGTCACCATGATTGCTTGCTGTCATACCATAACTTCTGGCACAGGCTAAGCTTTGAAAACATAGCCAGTGTTTATATTCTTTTTAAATTTTGACATGAAGTATAACACTTCAATACATATTTTACATGGCAAGTTATTACAACAGTGAAAGTACAATGTGGGAGTCTTATGATTATATGTTACAGTAATAGTGTCTTTTTGTAAACTTAGCTTTCATCAGTTTATCTCTGTAAGAATAGCAGACACAAAATATAGGTAACTTTACTACAACCATCCATAAAGCAAGATTTAAAATATCTTTCCCTCTTTAGTATCCACAAAAGAATAATGTTGCAAGGTTGGAGGGTGCTTTTTTCACACAACTCGACCTATAAAGTCTTTGATAACAAAATTAAGCAATAATATTAGCTCATATATTTTAACTGTGATTTCCTTACCCTTTTTTAACTTTTCCTGTGTCCATCCTTAATGAAATCATTTGTAAAAGAACATTAACTATGTTAATAACATAATGACATGCTGAGCCCTAAAAATATATATTTGTTATTTGCACACAGCCTTAGTTATATCACCACTAAATAGCAATACCCATCTTATAACATTCTCTCTCTTTCCCAAACTTAACTTTACATCACTTGCCATACTATGACAATCCAAAACTCTTTAAAAATATCCTCCACCTCTCACTTGAAAGTAGCCTAATCATTCAGAAAAGTCGCAATGCAATCCTAGCAACTCTAGTTTTTATTGATATGGTAATTCAGTAAGTTGGTCTTCTTTCTTTATAGGTACTTTTATGTATTTCATTTAATACGAAAAAGATTCCTTTAAATAGTAATATTATTATTAACTTAGTATTTTTTACTATTTCACAGATCTTTAAAAGTCCACAAAACTATCTAATCTAAGCTAGGTAATGGCATATTATAATGAAGACTGAAGAGTCTAATAATTACTCTTCCTGAAAACTTGGCCACCAGATGGCAGGTGGGGGGTGAAAGGATTCACAAAATCAGTTTTACAATGTAATACCAGTGACTATTTTTAACTGCATATTAATTTCAGAAGACAACCTTGGTAAAGCCTAGCCCCCAATCATTGTTCCAGTATTTCTGAAAAATTTTCTTACTGTACATTATTATTCTAAGTACAAAGATTTAAGTTGTATGAATTATTTGTACCATTTGCAATACTGATAACATGGTAATGAAGGCATAAAATTGTTTTAAGGAGAGATTTTTACATTGTTCCCTTTGCTCATTCGAGACATTTGGTATATTAATTTGAAAAGCCCCCATTCACACAAACATACCATTTCACATTGGGTAATGTTTCTTGGAACAGTTTCCTGAGGAATCAGTAAACTACAATTCACCAACGTCATCTTGATCTACATTATTTCATGGTATGTAACTGATTACCAACTTAGATGATAAATGATGCTTGTAATTTTCAGTTGCAGGAATTTATGATGAATTGTTTTATTTAGACTACTATAATTAAATATATTGTTTGGATACTACTGTATATAGATTCAAGATAAATATTTACTACTGCATTTTCAATAAATCAAATAAACAAGTTTGGAAATGCAAGGTTCAACCATACTAAACATTAGTCAACTTTATCCATATCGGTATCGACACAAATGAACTATCCTATATACTGTAATATAAAATTAATATAAAAAATATAGACAAAACAAGTGTGGCTGAATAATACTTACAAAATCTTGTGGAATCTGAACTGATTTAGCTCCAACATATTTAAGGGTTGTGACATCCACTCCAGTGTCCCACACCTCCACATTGCCAGGAGCTTGAACCAGTCCTGCCCACTGTTTCTCCAAGTGAGGAGCCTTAAGGAAGACAAAGAAATTGATTTGGTAAAGTAGTACAGTATAGAGAATAACAACTAAATGGGATTGCAACAGTTAGGGTTTACATTCAGAGGTGGAGATAAGAGAGGAGGGATACCAAATTTAAAGAAAGAGAGAAAAAAAAAAATGAAAGAAAGAAAGGTACAAAGCTGAAGGAGGCTGCCTCTGGAAAGTATGACAAGGATAAGATTTCCATCATATTATCAAACTGATAAATTCTCTCATTCTTTGTTATATTTATAAAACTATACTGGTACTTGTGTATACCAGGTACATTGTATACATTATATCAGAACTCTAGCTAAAACTCACAACCACCTTCTTTATAAATTAATCTAAACATACATATTATTATTAATACAGTTGACCCTCCCTATTTCCAGGGGTTAGGAGTAAAGCATCCCTGTGCATGACAAATATCCACAAATTGCAAATGGGTTCCTTCAAAACCATTATATTTATTGTTAAAGTTTTTCCCATGAGCTACAGACCCTCTACTGGTCTAGTTAATGAACTTTATTGCAGTTGTGCAGTAATATTTCCAGAAAAATATTGCACTGACATAACAGAGTATAAATTAGATGACCACTACCTTGTGTGTGTAGTACTGTATATATGTGTCATGTATTAAATACAATTGTATATCCCATAACCTATTAAGGGGGTGTGGGAATAGGGGGACAGGCTTGGGGGGGGGGGGTTTAGTGGGGTGCAGAAATAGGGGACAGGCTTTCCACCCCCCCCAAGCCTGTCCCCCTATTCCCACACCCCCCAAGCCTGTCCCCTACTCCCGCACCCCCTTAACCACACATGTCAAGGAAAATATGCTGTTTGATATTAGATGTAAAGAGGGTATATCAGATAATGCAGCACCGCTACTGTACCGTGCTGCATGCATATAAGTAAAAATATAGAAGCCTGCTTAATGTTAACTGCACTTTTAAGCTTAGACACATTGCATTTGAAGAAGCAAATGTCATAGTAAAGGGAAAAGATAGATGTTGGTAGAATGTTCCAGAGTTGACCAGTTGTGTATGAGACTTAAAAGATCGGTTAAATCTTGCATTAGAGTGTTGAACAGATAATGGTGAGAGGGAGTAATTTGGTGAGTGTTTCATGCTCTTCTGAGGGAAGGAAGCATAGTATTATTGATTGAGTTTAGCAATATCAGAGAGAATTATGCAACTTTGCAGCTAAGAGAGAGAGAGAGAGAGAGAGAGAGGCTGAGGCTGTAGTGAATCATTATTAAGAGGAGTTGATTGGTTAAGACCAAAGGCCTTGGAATCCAGTGTCTAGGAGTATTGTGAAAATTGAGCCACTACACACCAGAGCTATCCTCCTACTATACAGGGGCAAATGAGACTCTTGTACAAAGACTGTAGTTGTATGAGGGTGAAGATACAATGAGGTTAGTGAAGACATTCCACAATAGTTAAACATACATGACTCTTGTAAAATATATGTTCTCAATACCTTGGGTACACAGGAATCCACTAAACTAAACTGGCTGGCTAGATATGTAGTGTAGTCTTCAATAGTCTTCATAACTTGCTCCTGGGTCATAACACCTTCTTCCACTAGGCTGTCAGCATATGTGTCTGGGGTGCTCCTGAAGAACAACTCAAATTATACAGTGTCTTTGTTTTGTTCACGTGAAGTGCACCTGTTTGAATACCTTTATATATTCATGCTTATGAATACAATTTGTTCACGTACAGTATAAATATTTGAAGAATTTGTAATGGTTTGCATTACATTTACAGAAAAGCCAAGAAATAAGATGAGCAAGCTGGTGCACTTTTGTCAGGCTAAAAAGTAAGTACAGTACATCCTCCTATTTCGCAGGAAACTGGTCACATGCGTTACTTTCAGTATGGTACATTACCAGACTCTTGAAAATATGAATAAAGGATTAACTTAAAGCTGAAATGTAAAATATGCTTATAAACCTATGTAACATTGTATACAGCTTGGGTTAATACCAAGTAAGGGGATGACTGATGGCATCTTTACAGTAAGGCAACCACTGTACAAGAAACATTTCTGAGAAAAGACAGAAAGGTACTTTGTTTCTTGATAAAGTTTCCAAAGAGGTTGTCAGGTGGGGCCGAGTAAGCAGCTGCGGTGATAGTTTTTTTTTTTTTTTTTTTTTTTTTTCTATACTGATGAAGGTGAGGACTAAAGGCTTAACACCCTCCCCAAAGAAATTAAGAGTGAAAGAGGTCCCAAATCATGTCCGATTTCATTCGAGATGCCCAGTCACAATGCATTTGAAGGAGAATAAGTTGGCAAGTGTTGAATGTTTTCCTGAGAGAAGGAAGCATACCATGAGAGAGTTCAGAAACGCAATGTCCAGTATCATAGCAATAGAAAAGAGAAAGTGATGCAACTTTGTGGCAAAGAGAGATAAAGTGGCTGTAGTGAATCAGTAAGAAGGGGAGAGTTTATAATTTTACCCTATCCATGAGAGTTATGAAGGTTGAGGTTTCACCAGTTTATCTTGAGCTGGAATGAAGCTCTCTTTCACTTTGTAAGCCTATCAAAGCTGTCTGAGCAAAAACACAATGCATACTCCCAACATCACAGCTCATTGAGCCACTGAATAGAGGGAAGTAGCCGAGCCACAATATATAGCCAGAATGAAAGTGTTGCCAAAGTGTAAAATGTCAAGCTGTACGTTACATCTCTCAGGAATTTTCTGAGCTGAAACTCACACTTCCAAGAGACACAAGGCAATTCCCCACCCAACCACAGAACAGGCATACAGCAGTTTCCAGATAAAGACTGATTGATACAAAACCTGCTAAACACATACAGTACATACCTTCGGGCATCAATGACAGCATACATGCCAGGGTTGGTGAAGTGAGGGTTGTCCAGTTCATTGTGGCCCAACCTTCGCCAGCACAGCAGATCAACAAACACATCACGCCGGAACTTTCTCTGGTATCGAACAGCTAGACGTGCAGCTTTCATTACAGCCTGTACACAATTACTAAAGCTATCAATACAAATCTTCCTCACACGTGAACATCTGGCAACTAAAAGAGAAGGAAAACTATACAATATTATACAAATTGGACTCATCATTAAATCTGGTATATATACATCCATCAGCACATACCTCAGGATGGTCTCCATTAACATGAATGACAGGAAAGCTGCACATCTTAGCAATATCTGTGCAGTAAGTTGTTGAGCGAGTTCGTTCCCCAGGAGTGGTGTAGCCAACCTGTAACATTACTGATCATGTAAAATTTTCATTGTACAAAAATTATTCATCCTTGTTCTACAGGAGGTAGATAAGGTGAACTAAACCAGCAGTCGAAAGTATGGATGGGATGCTGGCAAAACAACAACTTCACTTTAATTTAACACCTGCACATCATAAGTAAAGTACAGTCGGCAAAAAAAGTTTTGTTACCATCCTTTTAACAACGTGATGTAATGTTGGTACACCTGACTGGTGAGTCAGGTGTGATGCGAGTGTCTTATATACCTCCGTCATCCTCCGTGACCGTTAGTGTCTAATGGACAGGCAAGTAGGAATGACGTTCTTTCAGCCAGTGCTACTTTTCTGAGTATAGGAAAAGTCCCTTAATCCGGAGGTCTATACCTCGGAATGTTCGCTCCCCCAGAACTTTTTGGGCCCGCCAATTTTACCCATAAATACTGTATATATAAAAAAAAAAAAAAAAAAAAAAAAAAAGTAATCTCCCTGGATAGCCTATAATTCAGTGTTGTGGGTGTCTACAGTATTCATCATGGCTCCTAATAAACCACCAATGAAGCCCACTAAGAAGTTGAGACCTCATAAGACATTAAATTACAAGTCTCAGCTGCGATCCTCCCACCATCCCCTCCCGACACTCATAAATTACATGTGACAGCCAGTGTTGCCAGGTCTGATGCACAAAATTTCCCCAACTTCAAAAACAGAATTTCCCTTTTCGCCTCAATAATTCCCTGTTTACTCTTCTCTTGAACATTGACGGTCTTTCTATTTGGTATTTCGTCTGGTAGAAATTTCCCTGTTTACTCTTGAACAAACTTTATATAATTTCCCTGTGTCGACTACAAAATTCCCTAAAACAGAGAAATTTCCCTGTACCTGGCAACAGATGCATGGAAATTTCTCTGTTTTGGGGAATTTTGAAGTCCACACAGGGAAATTATATAAAGATTGTTCAAGAGTAACCAGGGAAATTTCTACCAGATGAAGTACTAAAAAGTCCGTAATTGTTCAAGAATAAACACGGAATTATTGAGGAAAAAGGGGAAATTTTAAAGGTGAAGTTAGGGAAATTTCGTCAAGCAGACCTAACAGCTGCGATCCTTCCCCCCCCCCCACCTCATAAATTACATGTGGCAGGGAAACCTGTATTTAAAAGTAATACAGTAAAAGTATTTTATACGTATTTTGGGGGGGATTTTTCGATAACACGGAATTTTCGCTAATTCGAAAGTCTCAAACCCCCCTGCCTTCCGAATTAAGGGACTTTTACTGTATTTCACAGTTATTCTTATTCTAAAATACTCAAACGTATTTCCTTATGTTTAATAATAAATGTTTAATAATGAATAGGGGAAGGCGGTGTGGGGGTGAGACCTAGCTTCCCCCACATATAGGTTTTAAGGTTTTTATTGTATTTTTATTGTATTTTAGTGTTTTAAGATTTTAATTTCTGTGATTGCATGTTTTTATATTTTGTGATAATTTCTTTTAGATTTATGACCTTGGTTTTAGCTTTTGACAATGCCGACGGCCCGTGTCCCTCCGGGAATGAGCACTGCATTGGCCTTGCCAGCCATCAGTGGCCCCCCAATGGGGGAGTGGACAGATATGGCTACTGGCGGGGGAGGGTCTCCGGGTTGCCCTGTAGAGGGAGTAGGGAAGAGAGATTGTATGAGAGTAGCAACTGTGAATGTGAATGGGATGACGGATGTGACTAAGAGGCGAGAGATTGTAGAATGTTTCAAGAAAGGAAGAGTGGATGTGATGGGAGTGACGGAGACACACGTGAAAGGATGTGGAGTGATTGAGTGTCAGGAAGGAAGGGAGAATGGACTGTGGGAGGGAATGGAGGGAGGAGTAGTATGGACGGGCATGAATGAAAAGAGTAAAGGAAGAGGGAAGGAAGGGTGTGCGCTGTTGGTGTCTCCGTGGGTGTGGAAGGGAGTGGATGGACATGGGTGGAATGGATCAAGAATAGTATGGATGACTGGAAAGATTGGGATGGTAAAGTATGCTTGGGTGTGTGCTTATGCACCAGTGAATGAAAAGAGTAAGACGGGGAGAGAGAAGATGAGAGTGTTTTGGGAGGAGTTGAATACATGTCTGAGAGGAATTGATAATGGAAGGAGAGTAGTGATGATGGGAGACATGAATGGAAAGGTGGGAGGTGAGGAAGTGGGGAATATTGTGGGTAAATGGGGTGTAGAAGGAACAAATGAGAATGGTGAGTATCTAGTGGATGTCTGTGCTGAGAGGGGGTTGTTCTTGGCGAACACCTTCTTTCAGCACAAGATGATCCACAGGTATACATGGAAGAGAAGGGATGAGAGAGGAGAGCAAAAGAGTTTGATTGATTATGTGGCAGTGGATGAAAGGTTGAGGAAGGATGTGTATGACGCAAAAGTGGTGAGAGGAATGGTCCATTGCTCCGACCATTTTGCGGTGTTGGTGAGGATGAAGGTTAGGGTTAAGTGGGAGTATGGTAGGAGGGATGAAGGGGTGAGGAATAAGAGGGAGGTGGCTAGTGGGAAATTAGATGTAGAAGAGTATAGGGAGGAATATAAGAGGAGGGTGGGTGAGGTGCTGGGGGATGTAAGGATGGGGATGGGGGATGTAAGGATGGGGATAGGGGAGGGAGTGGGAGTGAATGCGGTATATGAAATGTTTAAGATGATAGTATTGAGGACAGCAGCAGAGGTAGGAGGATATAAGACACAGAAGAGGGGCAAGAAAGGGAGTGCTTGGTGGACAGAAGAAGTGAAAGATGCCGTAGAGGAGAAGAGGAAGGCATATAGGAGAACATTACAGAGGAATGTGCCGGAAGAAGTGAGAGAGAGATGGAAAAGAGAATATAATGTGTGTAAGAGACAAGTGAAAAGGATGGTGAGTGAGAGTAAAAGGAGAGTGGATGAGGAGTTTGGTATAAAGCTGAGTGAAAAGTTTAAAGAGAACAAGAAATTATTCTGGAAGGAGGTTAAAAGAGAAAGAGGAGAAGGAAAGTCTGGTAGTGTGAGTATGAAGAGAGCGGATGGAGTTACTGTGAGTAGAAGTGAGGAAGTGAAAGAAGTGTGGAAGAGGCATTTTGATCAGTTGATGAATGGGGGGACGGGAGGGGAGGCGGTGGTGACATGCATGGGGATGGAGGCAGGTGGTAGACGACAGGGTGTACAGGGAGAATTAGGAAGGGAAGAGGTTAGGAAAGCAATAGGAAAGTTGAAGATGGGAAAGGCACCGGGGGTGGATGGGATAACTGCTGAAATGTTAAAGTGTGGGGGGGAGGTAGTGGTGGAGTGGATGTTGCTTATATGTACATTGGCTTGGAGGCAGGGAGAGGTGCCAGAGGATTGGAGAAGAGCCATAATTGTACCTCTGTATAAGGGGAAGGGGAGTAAGGATGAGTGTGGTAGCTACAGGGGAATAAGCCTCCTTAGTGTACCAGGGAAGGTGTATGGGAAGGTTCTTACTGAGAGACTGGTTGAAGTAACAGGGAATAAAGTTAGTGAGGAGCAGGGAGGGTTCAGAAAGGGTAGAGGATGTGTGGACCAAATATTCACATTAAAATCAATAGTGGAGAAATATATTGGGAAGGGTAAGAAGTTGTATGCTGCCTTCATGGACTTGGAGAAGGCATACGATAGAGTTGATAGGAAAGCTATGACAGAGGTGTTGAGAATTTATGGTGTTGGGGGGCCTTTGCTGAAAGGCATTGAGGCTTTTTATGCAGATGCAAAAGCATGTGTACGGGTAGAGGGTGATCTAAGTGAGAGTTTTAATATTAGTGTAGGGCTGAGACAGGGGTGTGTTATGTCACCATGGTTGTTCAATATATATATGGATGGTTGTATGAGAGAGGTGAAAGCCAAAGTGAATGGTCTGGGGGTGAAGTTGAGGCTGAATGAAGCAAACTGGTCCCTGGTGGCAAGTTTGTTTGCGGATGACACTGTGCTGATGGCTGAGAATGAAAGGAATTTACAGAGAGTGGTGGACGAATTTCAGTCTGTGTGTAAACGAAGGAAACTGAAGGTGAATGTGGGTAAAAGTAAAGTGATGGTATTTGAAAGAGCAGAAACTGAAGTGATTGACTTTGCTACACCTTACAGAGTGGCTGTACCAACTGGGACGAAGTGTGAGATAACTCTGAGGGGTGAGAGGATGGAGGAAGTGAAGGAGTTTAAGTACCTGGGTACAGTTATGTGTAAACATGGAAGTATGGAAGGAGAAATTAGGGAGAGAGCAGTGAAGGGTAGACAGGTCATAGGATCACTGGGGAGGATTATGAAGGGTAGAAGTGTGAGTATGGAAGTGAAAAGGGAACTACGAAATAGTATAATCCTGCCAACACTGACATATGCGTTGGAGACATGGACATGGAGTAGGGCGCATCAGTCTAGAATAGGTGCTGTGGAAATGAGTTACTTGAGAGGAGCATGTGGACTTACTAGATGGGATGGAGAAAGTAATGAGAGTGTATATGAGAGATGTGGTATGAGTGAGAAGGCAATTGGCATTGAGTGTGGAGTGGTTGAGAGAGTGAAACGTGATACATTGAGATGGTTTGGACATGTGGAGAGAATGCAAGGCGAGGAATTTGTAAAGAAGGTGTATGGAAGTGAAGTTATGGGACCTGGTGTGAGAGGCAGACCTCCGGTCAGATGGCAGAACAGAGTGGAAGAGTATGTAAAGGAGAGAAACGTGAGGGGTAGAGGAGGGCTTGAACAAGTAAGGAGGGAGTGTTGGAACAGGGAGAACTGGAGACACTTCTGCCGTGGCCACCCCCTTGGGGGGAGCTCCCGGAGGGAGCGAGGCGTCGGAGCGATAGATAGATAGATAGATAGTTAAATAGTAATAGTTCTTGAACACTCAAAATTTAGTTTAAAATCAGCTAAACTTTTTATATAAAAAAAAAGCCGTCACTGCTGCGGTCCGCATATTATCAGAGGGGCAAAGATGATAGCCGTCCAGGATGTCTCGGATGACACGAGGCACGGCTGTCCAGTCTAGCAGAGTACCAATTCTACCGCGCTTCCCGATGTTAAAATTAACGTAGGGGTGGTAAAGAAACTTTTTTTGCTGACTGTACAATACAACCAATCTCTCTCACATTCTTTGAACCTATATAGATGTGCAGATGTGCACACAATTACCTTTTTGGACATTTTGGGCATGAATTGCAACTGTCAAGTAGATGAAATATATTTCAACAGATTCTTCAATGAACTTACCTGGTTATTTATTGCTATATGCAAGGCTCCACCAATAGTGAAGTGTGGGACGGCTGAGATAGAGAGTGTCTCTTGCATCACTCCCTGGCCAGACAAAGCTGCATCACCATGTACCTAAAATGTACATGTACCAAAACATTTTAATTCATGCTATCTGCCCATACTGGGATTCACACCCTGGACAGGAAGGGGCCACAAGCCTGACAGTCAGCACCACTAACCACTCACTCATAGCAATGCTTTGTTAATGTTAATAACCTGGTTTTAAGTTGGCAATTCACAGTACAGTTCTTTTCACCAAGGGTAAATGCAGCATTCTGTATTTCTTAAAAATGTGAACAATATACAATGGGAACAATACTTATGGGAAGGAGCTGGGAATTTTAAAGACTTGAAAATAGTAAATATGAGTGTGGTTCATTTTACTGGACATTCTGTTTTTCAATCTATCATTGCAACATTTTTCATTTCCTCTGTTGAGAGCTCCCCACCCCTTGGAAAGTGGGACATAATGTATAGATAATGATAACATAAACTGAACAAATTAGTACTGAACTATATTTCATTATCACCTGCAGACAGACCACTTTATCTCCAGGTCTGGCAGATGGGTCTGAGGAGTAACAACCTTCCCCAAGGCTGCTTTGTCTTGCTCGTGTCTTTCCACATGCCACAGGATTCAC
The DNA here is from genome assembly GCA_033782935.1 of Petrolisthes cinctipes. NCBI lineage: Eukaryota > Metazoa > Arthropoda > Malacostraca > Decapoda > Porcellanidae > Petrolisthes > Petrolisthes cinctipes. The sequence goes on from JAWQEG010001557.1 coordinate 29,386, forward strand.
TGCCTCCAAGTGAGATGGGTTGGGCAGAATTGTCACATGCAACTTGTGGCCTTCTAGGTCTAGGTCTACTGAATTCACTGTAAATGTTGTAAGAAAACATATAAATGGAAAGGTTTGGGACAAAAAATGTACAGTAAATTATCTAATCCACCACTGTATAAGAATGCCTTGTTGCCAGTCATAAAGCCCACCTTGTCAAAATTTAATACAACAGACAGACAGACACACACACAAACTCTCTGGCAGAAGTAAAAACAAAATGCTTTCAGTCCTTGCTAAAGGGTTAACATACCACATGATTTCCCTAAGCAAAACTACTGGCTACAAAATATTAAAATACAGTATACCTTTAATTTAAAACCTTATATTTCAAAACATTCATATCATTAGCATATTTCATGATTCAGAGATCATACCCTTATTATATTTTCATGCCGAGAGATTTACAACTGAATTTTGATCACAGTTGAAACCTAATACCCAACTCTAGCAAGATATCTTTCCATATTTACCCAAGTGTGATAAAACATCCCCAGAAAACTTGACATCTGGTGGAAATTCTGGCAAACCCTTCATCTTTCGGAACATGACAACTGGAGGGTATTGAAGAGTCCCTACCAGAAAGTTTAGGCGTCCACGGTGAGCCATGGCCATTATCAACTGCTCTACCTCATCTGAAATATAGTAAAGTAATAAGAGCAGAAGGGAATCATTCTCATTTTTAACAGATAAAACTATTTTCACATTCCTGATGACTTAACCGGTATTAATAACATATCTAACTTACATATAAGCATATTACCCAGTCAAATATAATACAGTACCTCTCTTGCTACAACTGTTTCAAAGAAGTTGTGTGTGGTGCATAGTCCATGAATAGTTTACCCTAGCACAGCTGTTGTCTGTGTAGGGGTTTCTTCTGCCCCTTGCATGAAGCACACATCTCATATGAGGAGTGGCTCAACCTTCAAACATCTCATATGAGGAGTGGCTCAACCTTCACACATATATGAGGAGTGGCTCAACCTTCAAACATCTCATATGAGGTGTGACTCAACCTTCACACATCTCATATGAGGAGTGGCTCAACCTTCACAACATCTCATATGAGTGGCTCAACCATCACACATCTCATATATGAGGAGTGGCTCAACCTTCACACATCTCATATGAGGAGTGGCTCAACCTTCACATCATCTCATATGAGGAGTGGCTCAACCTTCAAACATCTCATATGAGGAGTGGCTCAACCTTCAAACATATCATGAGGAGTGGCTCAACCTTCAAACATCTCATATGAGGAGTGGCTCAACCTTCACACATATATGAGGAGTGGCTCAACCTTCAAACATATCATATGAGGAGTGGCTCAACCTTCACACATATATGAGGAGTGGCTCAACCTTCACAACACTCCTAGTCAGGGTGAAATCAGAGGCCTTTCGTCTCAACAACCCTTCCTCTCTTTCTCATTCATTACAACTTCTTTTTCTTTGTTGCAAAGTTGCAGCACTCACTCTCTCTCTCTTTTCTATTGCAATTATACTGGAAATTGCTCTTCTGAAATCTCAGTGTATGCATTTTGGGTCAGGACATTAAGCACTGTACTTTCTTGCTTTTGGTCCGTATGTTATGAAGGTGGGTCAGAAGCCATGCCCCTCTTCTCACTTATTGATTAATTAACCCATTAACTTTGGTCCACATTCTAGAAACCTCTTAGTCTCAAAAGATTTTAAAGTACTTGTTCATAGATGAAGCAAACAGAAATTTACCAGTGTAACATGCACCTTAACTACTTTTAAAAATGCATGTTTCATTGTTAAAGTGTAACATAACCAGAGAGAATGAGCATAGAAACACCATTTGAGGAAACCTTGTTAATGGAATTCTACTGTTCCTTCAGATAAAAGGCAGGGTGAATATGGAGCAACAAATTCCCATCAACAAAGACTCCTTTTCAAATGATCTTTTTAACCTCAATCCAACAGTGTTATAGACCTACCCTGAGCCAGGCTTTTGAAGATCTCGGTAAAAAATACATTCATAGAATCTGCCCCTTCAACTCCATATCTCTTGACACTCGGGAATTTGGCTGCCAGAAAGTGATCATATGTTTGTGATCTCAATATATCTTCAGCAGCCTTCACACGATCTTCAGTGCTTACAACTTCATCTTTTAAGCCCTCAACAGCATTTGCAAACCACTCTCGTTCCTCTAAAGTCTGCAATGAGAAAACAGTAAGAGGTAGAGCCCTGTACATTCTAATCTCAAAGAATACTGAATCAGATAGCATTGCAATGTAAAAAAGGAAGTTGTTAAATTTTATACAAACAAGTAGATGGACCTGATCCTACAGCCAGTGCTGTGGGCCCCAAGTCCATATTACAAGAGCTACAAGTAAGGCTGCACCTTCCATGAGACCAGTCCTGAAGGGACCATAAAGGGATAATGTACCCCCGTGTGCTGGCAATTCACACAGCAGTGAAAAGAGTACAGTAGTTATATACAGTACCAATATATTAAGCCAAAAAATAATAAGTTACCTGTACCTTAAAAATTATAAACTCAGTGTACAGGACATGTCTCATAAACTTACTGGTAAATATGCAAATTCAGTGCCAATGTGACCACAGTAGTGACTTTCGAGAATGTCTTGTAACTGTTGCAACGTGCATTGCTCAGGACATCCTGCCACCAGACCTTCAACATTGTACATCTTGTCACCGCTTAGACCATACAAGTGAGGATCCAACTCTGTCACATTCCTGAAAGCAAAATATATCACAGAATATGACACTTCTTGTATAACGTACAGATAAATATATTGCAAGCACTGTACCACCATTTTCTAAAGTCTATTCTTTATTTTGCCATATATTCTCCAACTGTACATCATCCTTTAGTTCAATACAGGTACAGTAGTTATCTCTCCACCTATCTATTGCCTGATGCATTAAATCCAAATGAAGAGGTTGTGGAAACACACCCTCTTCTCTGCTAGAGCTATTCCCTCTTTCCAACTCCCACCCAAAACATGTGTGGCTCACATTGCTGCTCTCAAGTAACACTCTTCCACTCTTCTTACTCTTGACTTGTGTTCTACCAAAAATGTCCACAATTCATTTCCATTCATCAAATAAGATTATTATGTATCCATGCTGCCTTGACACTTGAAGCCCACATTTTCTATCTCCTGGTCATTCTGCTTCACCTCATGGATGGCATTTTCATTCTTCTAAAACACAATAACTTAAAACTTCCCAACATTCACTGTTAACATCCACTTGCTGCACACACAGGTGTGAGGTGTCGCGGCGGATAGACGTGTCTGATACGTGCTCCGTGTATATTCGCGTCAACGGGCAGTATACTGTTATTTCATACTTAATAATCGATCGGAGAGTTATTGAATACCCTGGCCAATCATGGCCAGGTGTTATTCTTGTGAGGAGACAACTGGGGGGGTGGATAAGTGGATTGGTTGTGAAACTTGTCCTAGCTGGTGTCACTTGAAATGTGCTCATCTCAATGGTGTGAAAGCTGAAAATATCAAGTTGATTAACTGGTCATGTGATAGTTGCTATATAGGTCTGAACAGAGTTCAAAAGGTTATTAATGAGTTGAAGAAAGTAACGAATGATATGAAAGATCAAATGAAGAAACTAGTGGAAGGAAAGATGGAGGATGTTGTGACCGAGTTGGGTCGAGTTGGTGATGCGATCAGCGCTGACTCAGACCTGACTGATGAGACCTGGGCGACTGTAGTGAAGAAGAAAAACAAGAAGAAAAATCTGCTGGTGGTGAAGTCTACGGACGATAAGCTGAAGGTTGCAGATAAAAAGAAAGAAGTTGCTGAGGCTCTAGATGGTACACAGATAGTCAACACAAGATTTACACAGAAGGGAGACATCGTATTGAATTTTGAGGACGAAAAGAAGAGAGATGAAGCAGCTCAAAAACTTGGGGCTGTACCCGATGTGACGACAAAGAATGTAAGGAAGTTAAAGCCTAAAATAATAATTTGTAACGTCAACAAAGAGGAAGAATCTGGAGATAAGCTAATTGAGATCTTGATTGATCGAAATGACTACTTACAAGGGGTAACTGACGTCAAGGCAAAAATGAAGCTACTTTTTGACAAGCCTGCTACAGGTGGTACCACTCATTACATTATTAAGTGTGATCCAGAGATAAGGGAGCTGATTCATAAGAATCGTGATCAAGTTAAATTGGAATGGGGTGTCTATTCCGTGAGGGACAGATATAGGGCGACGGTCTGCTATCACTGTCAAAGGTTTGGTCATACTGCACTTACATGTTTATCCAAAGGAAAGGGAGAAGATCCAATAATGCTAAGTGTGCTGGTAACCATAACACGAGGGATTGTACGTCTACTGAGAGAAAATGTATAAGCTGTAAGAGGTTTAAGAAAACTGATTTTGAGCATATGGCAAACGATGTGAGGTATTGTTCAGTGATGCAAGAGGAACTCCAGAAAATCAAAAGTAGCACAGAAAACGGATACTGAACAGCACAAACTTAAACATTATTAGAGGTTGTTTTTTCAATGCACAATCAGTGGGTAATAAGACAATGGATATTTGCGATCTAATTAACAATGATCATTTTGATATCATGGCATTGGCAGAGACATGGCTGAGTTGTTATGACAAAGCTAAGATTCGAGAAATGACACCCGTGACTCATACTTTCTTGCATGTGCCGAGGCAAGACAAGAGAGGTGGTGGAGTGGGACTATTTGTATCTAATATTTTTAAGAAAGTAAAATTAGATAAGGTGGAGTCATGGATTAGTTTCGAGCATATGCAGGTCAGTTGTGAGATGGGTGGACGGAAATTTGTTTTCATAGTGGTGTATAGGCCACCAAGTGCTAACGCTGTTACATTTCTTGCTGAGTTTAGACTATATCTTGAGACGGTGGATTCAGTAAGCAGAAATGTATTCATATTGGGTGACTTCAATCTGTGGGTGGATGATACTGATAACCATCATGCTGTTGAATTCATAGAGATGATAAATGGTTTTGATTTTGTAAATAAAGTGACTAAGGCTACGTCCAGTACGGGACATATGCTGGATCTGGTTTTATGTGATGCACGGCACGATCTCCTACAAAATGTTGATGTGGATGAAGTATGCAGCATATCTCCAATTCACAAGTTAGTTCGATTTGAAATTCCCTTTGAGAAAGAGAGGGCGCAAAGAAAATGGATCAGTTTCAGAGTTAAAAAATATTTCGATCCCGAGACACTTATTGACAGTGCGATACGAAGGTTGGAAACAGAGATGCAAAATAGCTGTGAACATGATATGACGGAGGCGGGAAAGTGTGTGCGATGCGTATCGATTTTGTATAATCGTGTTTTTAAAGAGGAATATGAGGCAATGTGTCCTGTAATTACAAAGGAAATAATTGAGAAAGATCATGCACCATGGTTTAATGGTGAGATATCACGAGCTAAGGCAAAGAAGAAGAAAAAAGAAAGAGCTTGGCGTAGACTACACACTGATATTGCTAGAAGAGATTATCAACACGCAAAGAGAGAAGAAAACAGACTCATAGTACGGAGAAAGAGGCAATATTACTCTAGTAAAGTCAAGGAGGCCAGGTCAGATATGAATAAACTATATCTCATACTCAACAATTTAACTGGTAATAAAAAGAAGCCTAGGCTGCCTGAAGGATATCTTGATGAAGTACTTGCAAACAAATTCTTAGAATTTTATGACAATAAAATAGCAACTATAGTGGAAAGCTTTCCAGGAAGTGGTTTGAATGTGATGCATAGACATACTCAAATGTCTGAGAGCAAATTACTTTGCTTTCAAAACATCGGTATGGCCAAGATGAAAGAAATTGTACAACGAGTGAAATTAACTCATTGCGATAATGATCCGTTACCTGTATCGGATGTTATAACGAGTAAAAATGTAGACGAAATTTTTAATGTGTTCCTGCAAATTATCAACCTAAGTTTTGATAACAATGTTTTTCCGGAGAGTGAGAAATTGGCTATTATCAAGCCTATTGTAAAAGGCAACCTTGATCCTCAGAGTCTAAGTTCGTATAGACCAGTATCAAATCTGACCTTTTTATCGAAAGTGATTGAAAATGTGATTTTAGATCAGTTATGGCATCACTTGAATAAGGTGAAGGCTATACCTGATAGTCAGTCTGCATATAGGCAGCTATACTCAACTGAGACTGCACTATGTACTGTAGTAAATGACCTAATTGTGTTAATGGATGAAGGAAAGTGTGATGTTCTTATTATGCTTGATTTGAGTGCTGCATTTGACACAGTAGTGCATAATATACTCCTAGATTATTTAAAGTCTATAGGTGTTGAGGGGAATGTACTGGTCTATCTGGAAAGTTATTTAAAAGATAGAACATATTGTGTACAGATTGGGAAATCCTTTTCAAGAAATAAACCCCTGCGAAGAGGAGTCCCTCAGGGGAGTGTATTGGGTCCTATTCTCTTCTGTATCTACACTATCAAACTATCACATATACTAGAGAAACATGGTGCGAACTTCAAACTATTTGCTGATGATACACAGTTTTATATATCTATAAATAATGTGGTGGATGCAGAGGTGAATTTGAGTGTTATTATGTCCGATATTAAGGATTGGATGGATTTGAAACAACTCAAGTTAAATCAAAGTAAAACTGAGTGTTTGGTCGTTGGAAAGAAGACCACTCTTAGAAGATTGGACATCTCAAGCTTACGAGTGCATGGTAGTATGCTGGATGTAAGAAACAAAGTGAAAGACTTAGGAGTGCTGCTAGACGAAAATCTCTCTTTCGAAGCTCAAATTAATCAAGTGGTGAAAGTTTCTGGTTATCACCTGGGGAACATTGCTTTTGTTAGAAAATATTTAGATCAGGATACCGTGAAGATGCTTCTTCATAACTATGTCATAAGCAGACTGGATTACTGCAATTCCCTATATTATGGTTTGCCAGACTATCGGTTAAGAAAATTGCAAAACGTAATGAATAGAGCAGCAAGATTAATCAAAGGTCTTCCATCTCATGAGAGGATAACCCCAGCACTCATTGACTTACATTGGTTACCAATAAAGGCGAGGATTGTTTACAAGATATGTCTTCTAACATTCCGAGCATTAAAATTTGGAAAACCGGAGTACTTGATGAATCTTTAAAGAGGTTTTCAAGTAAATACCTCAATGGAACTCAGGCATAGTGATGATCAATACAGGTTAAATGAGCCAAGGAGTATTCTGACAATGGGTTTCAGAGCGTTTGAAAGGTGTGCACCAAGGCTCTTTAATGGATTGCCATTAGATGTCCGGAGTAGTGAAAATTGCAAGATTTTTAAGAAAAGACTGAAAACACATCTGTTCGCCGAGTGTTACGACACGGATGATATGAGTATTACAAGTGATTATAGTGTTTAGTAATATTGAGAGAGGCCCTGCGGAGCACCATCTGCTGGTGGAGCGGGGCATAGAATATCCAACAACAAGTAACAAGTAACACATGGGTTGCTGGCCTTCTACCTCATATCCATTTATTGTACTGTACTGTAGTTTTCTCTTATGACATGAAGGGACACATAAAACTTTTACTATAGGCTACCTATCTCTGCAGTTACAATAAAACAAACATTATAAAATTCACATCTCTCTCTCACACACGCATGCCCATAAGTATACGTATATGCACACACATACAAACCGTATACAGTAATTATGACACTGTATTAACTAAAGTATAGCCACTTTTTACATACTTTAAAAGATGGATGTAACTTTTGTTCCCAATAGCTAGGCAAGATAACATTTTTATATTCTTTTTATTCATTCCTGACATTATGTATGTGTAATGAAGAATTGAAGCAAAGAGGGGGAAACAATGTTGGCCCAGGGATACTAGCCCGTGAGCCAGCAGTCCCCTCGTCTGCTGCCTTCGAAGAAACTGATCTCACTATCACCCTGACTCCCATTCGGGGGTCCGAGCATCTGCGTGGCTTTGGTCAACCAGACTCGGGACTGCTCGGCCAGACAGTCTGGGGAACTACAACAACAACAACAACAACTCTTGTAGGATGTAGTGGATTAAAAGGAAATAAGAAAGCATTCATAGGGTTTTTGATGTCATACTGATGAACCTCTATAACTATAGGCTACATGATGGGTGATCACTGACCCAGTGCTAATGAAAGTGACATTGTAGATACAGATATGAGCACTTGAATCAAAAACACTACAGTCCCTACACTCAAGCACTAAGTCAGTTTCAGGTGTATCAGGATAGTGCTTCCCTACCACTAACTTGTCAACCACTACTATAACCAATTAACTATGGTAAAATATAGCACCAGCATACATATATACACAGCTAGCATGGAACTGGGTTTCATGGAGCTCTACATACAGGTACAGATAAAATAAGGGTACCGGTACTGTATATGCTGTAAAGATGTTATGTCATTGTTCTCACTTTCTCATTCTCTTCACATTGGCCCTGAGTCTGTAGAGGCTGGAGGGTTTTAGTAATCCATCAATATGAAATATAGTATAAGGTCAAGCATCATCCAAGACACCATTGTTAGATTCCCTAGGTATTATGTAACATTAGGTACAGTACTGTACTCATTTTACACAAAAGGTGGATGGAGAACTTAGATGGTTCATTCCAAGTGCTCCTGGCTAGATATGACTAGCATCTTTGACAGATAACTTCTGATTGATAAGAGACATCTCACCTTATATTTGACTGGAGTGGATTTATATCTGCTGTCAGGTGTCCATATTTTTGATATGCTTGGATGAATCTGTAGACATTACCCTCCTTGGCCCTTCTTTGGACAACATCAGCTGGCACTTTAAGTAACACAAATGCAATATTGTTTTCAAATATAGTAGTACAGAATAAATTATGAGCAACTATATCATACTTTGAAATTCTAGCTCATTTTGACATTCATAAAATGCACATCCACTCAAACAGACCCACCTAACCTAATGCAAGCTGTATAAAGTGAAGCATGATGAATGTGATATAGGCAGACTCTATGTTAACCCTTTGGAAGAAAGAATACTGTGCTAGACCAGAAAAACCTTACATTAAAAATGAGCACAAGACAGAGAAGAGCCAACAAACATGAAGGAAAAGGAAGGGTATTTATCTAGTCTATTGCCGTTTTGTAGCAGTGTTGCCCTATCCGGCTAGGTCCCAGTATTTTGCCCCAGTCAGGTCCTGGTATTTTACCATGGTTATATCCCGGTAGTTTGCCCAGGTTAGGTCCCGGTAGTCTGCTGTGGTTTATCTTGGAAATGGGGCATTGCCGAAGAAAATGCCATAGAAGAAAAGTGTCTTAGAATGGTATAAATCAGTGGGTAAAGAGGGTAAAAATATCGTAATAGAAAACGGCAATAGAATAGATAATTATCACAAGAAGGAAAGGAAGGACAGTGGAAAAGATGAAAAGGATTGGTTGTGGTCCAATGGGTGACAAAAGCCTTTGTAGTATTGCCCACATCTTCACAAGCAATTCACCCAACAGTACAACTAGAAGCATCAGAGAGTTCGCCATTAACTGATCTCACCAATCTCTGAGGTTAGATCAGGTGAGGCTAGGTTGTCAGGTTAGGCTGGGTCAGGTCAATGTTTCTTTCCTTACAATAATTTTGTCAAAAATGAAAACACTCAAAATTTTGCTTGAAAAACAAAACAAAATCATAATTATAAACAGTTATAAACTATTCATTACTATTTTGGGTATTATTACAGAATAACTGGGTTTTTGGCTAGGATCGCGCAGTGTTACCACATCCGGCTAGGTCCTGGGAATTTGCCCCAGTCACTTTATGATAGTTTACACCGGTTATATCCCGGTAGTTTGCCCAGGTTAGGTCCCGGTAGTTTGCCCAGGTTAGGTCCCGGTAGTCTGATGTTGTCTAGGTTAGGTTAGGTTAGGTTAGGTTAGGTTAGGTTAGGTCAGGTGAGGTGAGGTCAGACTAATTTCCAAATTATGTTTGTAAAACGGGGCATATCTCGAAAACGGGGCATCTCCGAAAGAAACACCATAGAATAAAAGTGTTTTAGAATGGTCCAAAATAGTGGGTAATGATACTAAAATACACAATATAGTGAACCCAGTTCTTCTGTAAATTTACCCTATTTTGACACTGTAACACCAAAACATAAACCACTGTCATGCTTATATGTGAAACTAACAATAAATAGTTTGACACAATCACCAAAGCATGAAATAAACCACTGTCATATTTACGCGTAAAACAAACAATAAAGTTTGACACTACTGTCATCCATTAATACATCACCTAAGGAGTAAAATATTGATATAAGATGTTGGTAAGTGTGTTAATTATAATTAACCTTATATTATTGTATTATGCTTACACGTAAAGCTGGTTGGGGTTTGTTCCTTGAAACCATACACTTCGTCCCATGCATGATATCCCCTCCTCCATAATACAGAGCTACATAATACAGGTCTATGTAATCCTTTTGATACTCCTAAGTGATCTAAACATCTCCTCAGAATCCTCAGCTGATGAATCAAGTGGCTGTTCATTTGGATCACTTTTACACAGAGCTTAAAAATGACAAAAACTGTTTCTGGCTCTCGAGTGTTATGTCAGACCAAGATGAAGCCGACTACAGTGTTCGAATGTTTTATTATTATTATTATTACTTCAACTTTTATACCAACTCTTATATATTAATATTTATACTGGTTAGAGTTACATTAAAGTCTCTTAAGCATCTATTTTTATCCAAGTTAATTAATAATGTGTAACTTATTTAATAAACGCTGAGCCTGGAAAAATATATAGCAGAATTAATAAGTTAGCCAATGGATTCGAACAACCGTATAACCCTGGAGGTGTGCCCAGTGCCCAGGGGGTGCCCGCTACCCACTTTTTTCAGCTATGCTATTTTTGCAAGAGATGCTAGCTTAGATACATGTGATTTTTTGGTAAATATTGAAAGAATTACCGTTATTGCGTACGGTTTTTCTACCTTCATTACCCACTTATTTAGACCATTCTAAGACTATTTTCTTCTATGGCATTTCCTCCGCAAATGCCTCATTTCCAAAATGGGGCATTTTGAAATTAGCCTGACCTTACCTGACCTGACCTAACCTAACCTAGACCACAGCAGACTACCGGGAACTAACCTGGGCAAACTACCGGGACCTAACATGGGCAAACTACCGGGAAATAATCGGGATAAAGTACAATAAATGACGGGGGTAAAATACTGGGACCCAGCCGGATCTGGCAACACTGCTGCAAAACGGTAATTCTTTCAATAAATACCGATTTTTTTTCATAGCTGGCACATATTAGGTCTCAGCAAATGGAGTTTCACAAGTGGCCCAAATGCATGGAGGTATAATATATTATACCTCCATGGCCAAATGGTATTTCTGAATAACAATGCAGTGTTGCCACTCCTCCGCAACAAATTTCTCACAGAGTTTACCTCATTTCTCACACACAGATTCACACAGATCATGCAATATTACAAAACTGCAAACGAAGAAATAAAAACCTAAGCATGGCCTGGATCGACTACAAGAAGGCATTTGACAGCGTACCCCACTCCTGGATAATGAGATGCTTGGAACTATATAAGATCAGTGAGGAAACAAGATCCTTCCTGAGTTCCCAGATGGCTAAATGGAAGACCACCCTGACCCTTAACCATACCAAAGGACAAATTGTAATTCCTAATGTCCACATACAAAGAGGGATTTTCCAAGGTGATAGCTTGTCACCGTTGCTTTTTTGCCTCACTCTAGACCCGCTTAGTAAAGTATTGAAGACCCATAACATCGGATATGATCTAAGCAGTGGCAGGGTCAGAAATACCGAAAAAAACAGTTAACCACCTACTGTTTATGGACGACCTGAAGTTGTATGCCGAGTCAGACCAGAAACTGAACACCCTAGTTGAAACAGTCAAGAAAATTTCCAAGGACATTCATATGGAATTTGGATTAGATAAATGTGCTAAGTGTACAATCAAACAAGGAAAAAAAGTGGCAGCAGAAAATATCCACATAGAAGGAGAAAGATATATACATAGAAGATCTCGGAGAAGGTGCCAAATATAAATACTTGGGAATAGAGGAAAATGCCACCATAGAACATAAAAAAGTCAGAGAAACCATCCAGAAGGAGTACACCAAACGCTTGAATCAAATATGCAAATCAGAGCTGTCACCCAAGAACAAAATTACTGCCATAAACCAGCTGGCTATACCGGTCGTGACCTATAGCTTTGGTATAGTCGAATGGCCACAAGGTGAGATCGATAAGTTGGATGTTAAGACCAGGAAAACGCTCACCCTACATAAAGTGACATACAGAAACCAATGCCTTGACAGAATGTACATCTCCAGGAAGGAAGGCGGTTTGGGGTTAACCGAAATAAACCATGACAGTGGCATCCATGGTGAGCCTAGGCCAATATTTGAAAAGTTCCCAAGATAAGATCATAAAAATGGTATCACAATTCCACTCAGAGATACTACCTCAGCAAACATCTGTAGTTAAACTGGCACATAACTTCGGGCAGAACATCATTGAGGACACAGAAGCGACTGAACTAACACCAGCTACAAAAATAGCAAGGAGAAGCAGGGAAAAATACTGCAAGAGGGAATTGAACCAGAGACTTGATAACTGGAGACAACATCGTAGAGCTGACCGCCTGCGAGAAGAACTTGAAAAAAACTACATAGACAAAGAAGGATCATTACAGTGGCTCAAGAATGGGGTACTGGGATTCGACGGGGAAAGAGTCATAGCCGGGGCTCAAGATCAGGGACTACTTACAAATGGTTTCAAGAAAATGGCAGGAATATCTCCAAATGACCAATGCAGATTCTGCCACGCAGCTGTTGAGAGCACGAGCCACCTAATATCTGGATGCCAAACCTTGATGGCGGAAGGACATTACACCACGCGGCACAACAAGGTTTGTAAATATCTGCACTGGAAAATTTGCAAAGAAATGCAAGTGGAAGCCGCGGAAAAAGTCTGGGAGCACGAACCGCCACCGATCGCTTCAAATGGAAATATCACCATATCCTATGACAAAATTATCCCAGCTGGCAGATACATCGAGGGAGGAGCAATTAAGCCCGACATCGTCATATGGGATAGAGGAAAGAAAACAGCCAAGATCATAGATGTAACAGTCCCCAATGACAACGGGCTAAATAGAGCTGAAAGGGAAAAAATCACCAAGTACCAAGACCTAAAAAATGACCTGAGAACAACATTAAAAGAAATAGATATTTTACCGGTAGTGGTAGGCGCGACGGGTATTATGAAGAAGAACCTAAAGGATTACCTTGAGGCTATACCCGGACGACCAAGCGCCTGTGAGGTGCAGATTGCTGCCATCAAGGGACCATTCTGAAGAGGGCCCTTGGATACAATGAATTCAACGCTTAGGGTGCAACTATAGGCCTCAGGGAGAGGCCCATTGCTACCCCGCTGAAAATTCTGCTAAGAAGAATAAAAAATCATGCGATGCTTCCCACAAAACTATAATTATATTGATTATAAATAAAAAAGCGTGAATGGTTCTGTTATTATGTGATCATATATTAGTGTTACATATCAAACCTTGGTTCAGCACTTACGACGTAGCCTACTGTCTTAGTCACCAAGGATATTATGGTTAAAGTTTAAAATTCTAAAAGTTACTATTAGGGTGCCAAATCAAGCTTTAGATACATAAACAAATTCCAAAGTCAATATGACTTTCAGCGGGAAACGCACGTCAGTGTGACCAGTTTGGTATTAGGTGTATTCAAGAAATATTTAGAAGACAGTCTTAAAGTTGAATAATTAATATCCCCACATAAACTAACATTCACACAAAATATTTACACAAAATATAATGGTAAGTTGGGTGGCACCGATACGATAGCCCACCAAAGTACACACACTTAATTATAACTATTAACAGGTAGCAAAAAGAATAACCTAAGTTGGACGTTAGGGAGAATAAAGTCAATGAAGCACCTATAAAGACTCTCAAAATGACACTTAGCTGTAGCCTGTAGGGTTGCAGGCACTTAGGTCTCCCAAGGTGAAGAAATGAGGCACGAGAATAGTATGGGTTATCACCAATAGTCAGTCACCCAGTCGAGTACCGGTATAAGCACGGTATAATGACTATACCGTGGGTATAAGGTTCCTTGGATAAGTCAAGAGGATATGTAGAAAAGAGCTCGTAAACTGAGAGCTATGACAATCAAGAATGAGGGATAAATGAAGGAACTTGAAGTGACCTGTACCACCACCGGTATTTGACTGGGCGAGATCCAGAACACAACTGTATATCATAGTCTCTCTCTCTCAGGAGAAACTTCCCTTCAAACCAAAATAATTACAGGTGTTTGTTTTCCCTAACACCCAAATTCTCAAGGTATTTTTAGTATGTATTCCAGTTAAATACTACAATTGATGAGCGAAAAAATACTGTGCTTCCAACAGATAAAAAGTAGCCTAGCAATCTAGATAGATAGATAGATTACAGTAGTACCCATAAACTTCGAAATATATGTTACTTTCGTGTTGATAATCGAAGTTGATAGAAAAACGTGTGAAAGAAGAACCAATATTGGTCAATCCTTTCTCCCTTCCTCATTTTTATTGTGTTATTTGTTTGTTTGGTGGCCCAAGAGGGTTTTGGTTGAAACTATAATTAAATAATAACAGTGATGGAATTTTTGCCTGTGTTTTCTAACTTACTATATACTACTAAACTAACTCAACTAACTAAACTAACTCAAACTAACTCAACTCGACCGAGCTGGTGGCGCTTGTCCCATGCTTTCTTCGTTGCCGTAAACAGCAGCACATAACTCTCCGTTACTATCTACCCAAACAAATATCAAGGGGAGATACTCTAGTTGGTGAATCTGAAAGCTACTGATTCCTCCTAACTATACTATAACAGTTAATAGACGTCCTCAGTGGTACTAATAGTGGATCTGTTGTTTCGTGGCATAGTTTGGAGGAATCACAGACCTTCCAAATCACCAACAAGTAAATCTCCTCTCCCCTTCAATACAACTGACTGACAACATAATCACACACGTAAAGTATAGTGTGTTTTCCTTGGGTCTGGATTGGCTTGTAGTGTGAGTTAATTCAGAGACATTCTTTTGACGTGGGTATCTTAAAACTGTTGGAGCAATATAGTGTGTTTTATTAAATGTGTATTACATTTGCTTTATTATTACACTGTAACGATTACGTTTTCTCTAAATGCTACATAGACAGTATCAGAAAGAAAATTTAGTATTATAAAGGTAACTATCATATATTTATTTGGTGTTTTGCTAAGGATAATCTTTTATCTATAATAACTCATCCTTATATAATATGGGTATGAAATTGTTATTAAAAGCAATCCACCTAAATCACTGTGGTCTTCAATCTAACCAAAATAATAAAATAGGACCTGCTGCTTTGGATTAACCAGACGGTGTAGCCCACGGTCGAGTTAGTCGTGGTGTAGCCTACAGTAGGCTACGTTACGCAAGTTACATTTTTTGTTTCTGATAACGTTGGTGAAATTGCATCGAATTCACTTCCTATTTCATGATTGCTTAGCCACCCATGACAAAATTAATTCGCCTGCAGAAACAGTGAAATACTTGGGCAGGAAACACACTGAACAGAGAATATATAAGTAGTTTTTAAAGTATAAAATTCATATAAACAGTATTAGGCTATATATAAATGTAAAGTGAGGAAATTCTAGTCGGGCATATCACTTATATTCGAGATTTTTTAAAAAGAAATCACATTCACATTGTCAATATTTATACAAGGAAAAACTAGTGAATTGAATTAAATTGAAAAGTTTATTAGATTAATTTCAAAAATTCCCCAACAATAAGAAAGCATATATAAGCCCAGGTTATGAAAAGAATACAGAATAAGGGGATATATAGTACAGTGATGATAGTGAGAAATCTGGAGAAACTAATTCCTCCAAACTATTCCAAGCAACAGGATACCATTATATTTATTCATGGGTCCCGTTTCTTGACATACTTTGGAGGAATCAAGGCAATCCAATGTACCAAAAGTGTATTACCCCCTTAAGTGCCTTACAGTATCTCAGCACCAAACATGAAGAAGACTACCAGCAGTGCAATGAAGGCTGTCAACATCACAACCTTGGCCATCATGTTACAAACCCTGGCTCTCCTGTTCTTCCTCTCACCAGTCTTATAGTCATCCTTCACTAGTGCTCCACGGACACTCCTTTTGGCTCTAAGTGAGTTGACAAGAGAGTTAATGATGACGACCCCAAAGTTGAGCATGATGAGAACAGCGTACCAGATATCGATCAATTTGAAGTAAGGTGTCTTGATGTAGGAATCACTGGCCTGGGCAAAGAGTCCTGCCAGAACCAACAGTGACGTCAGTGACCCCATGATCCTTTCGTTGAAGTCGGTAATGGGGAAGAAGAAGGTGCTGTATGAAATGATGAACATGAGGGCACTCGGGCAGAAGCTGCTGAGTAAATGGTACTCGTAGCGGCCAGACAGGTGCAGGGTTAGGGTGACAAACATGTTGTCCATATCCATGGTGACGTTATCCAGGAAATAGTCCAGGAGGTCGCGGTCACCTGTGTAATTAAACTCCTGGAATGTGGACAAATCTTTGTTGTCTGGTTTCCATTCCATCTCTAGCCAGTCACTGTACAGATACAATGAAGCGTTGCATTGGTACCTCCCGAATGGATAGCGGTGCACCATGAGTTGACACGGGAATGAGATGCTAATGTGCTCCTCCATTGTAAGGTTGACGTTCTCCCACTGTGTCAACATACCTATTGACAAAACAGATCCTTAAAGAGAAAGTCTTGTTGGCAGCTTGGAAGGCTGCAGATTCCTCCAAACTATGTCAGAATCCAGATGCTCTCAATGGTACTGATAGGGAAATCTGTTTCTTGGTATAGTTTAGAGGAATCAGAGACATTCCAAATCACCAACAAAAGAATCTCCTCTTAATATACTACAAAATATTGGCAAGTTTTTTTTTAAGAAACATTAAAATACAAGTGTCCTTAACCCTTTGGAAAAAAAAAAAAAAAAAAAAATATATATATATATATATATATATATATATATATATATATATATATTATATATATATATATATATATATATATATATATATATATATATATATATATATATATATATATATATATATATATATATATATATATATTTATTTATTTCATCTTAATAAATTTGATCATGATTGCAATATTTATGTGATGTTCTATAACGTACATTGAATCATATTTTCAATGCAGAGGGATAATACCAGGCCCCTATAAATAATATTTGACGAAATATGATTAATATCTTTTGGAGGTTAGGTAAACTCATCCTACATAATGCAAGCCTGAACATTTCCCTACATTTCAAGGATTTTCTTCTTATACATGCCTGGTATTATCCCTCTGCATTGAAAATATGATTCAATGTACGTTATAGAACATCACATAAATATTGCAATCATGATCAAATTTATTAAGATGAAATAAATAAGGCCTCTTTGGTCCGAAAACCATATTAGGCTTCCACTCCCTCCGAAGCTCACCGCCATTTGACAACACAAGTTAAAATAGTTTTTATCAGTAGTCATTGTACTTTACTGAGATCACACACAGCATACTTTATAGAACAAAATATACTCAAAATTATATTTTATATCTCTGGTGTAATTTAATGATATACGTCGCGATACACCCTGTATATGTGTGTGTGTGTTATTCTGACCCCAAGTAAAATTAATGCACCCCAAAATGTTGAACGTTTTCTCAAAAGTATCTCCTTAATTAACTTACTCTGGGTAACAGTACTTAACATATAAGGATTAAACATATACCCAAAAGGTTAAAAGCATTCCCTCAAACTTTAAAGGTAGGCCTACAGAATATCTGACACAAGAAGAGAGACTATATATGAACATTACTTATTACAACCACAATAGTTAAGTGATGATAAATATATTCGACATAAAAAATACTTTATGTATCATTTCCAAAAATTAATTTGTGTGCCACAATAATATCATCCACTTAATACAACATAAAAATTCATTCAATTAATTATTTTTTAATGAAAGGAAAACTTACGGTAGGCTACTGGTACTTACCCATGAAAGGATCGCTGAGGTCTCTAACTTCAGGTGATCTTTTATATCCCCTAATGTAGCATATTTGGTTAATGTTCTTTATAGCCACTGCAGGACCAATGGAATGCAAATTCCCACTCATTGCACATAACCTGGGAACCCAAAGATCTTGGCAGGGAAAGGTATGCAAAGGTACTTTGAGGTCCACAAAGGTCAAACGAGGATCCTGCCATTTGAAAACAAATGGTCCTTGAATTAGGGAAATACTTTCCCAGGATTGTATTTTGCCGATGTAAAACAGATGTGGCTGGATCCAAATTGAACCATTTTCACCTCTCTCTTCATATGGATTATGGAGGGTGTCGTAAGAAATTTCCTTTCTGAACAGTCTCTTGTGGCAATTTTGTTCATCACTCATGTCATCGAAGTCCTTAATTCCATCACAGCGCCGGCTTCTGGGAAGGCAAACACCGTCATTAGAGGAAAACTGAAGTATGTTGCAGGAGGCGAGTGTGAGTAGCACGTTGTCATGTGAAGCGTCCCAGAGGTGGCGTCCCAGAGGCCACGACCCATTGTGGAGTTGCCATTTTTCTTGGTGGAGTCGAGAATGTAACACCCAACTTTTCCCAATCTTGTTGATTGAACTAGTTGCATCCCCCTCCAGATAAAAGCCTCCCTCTGCTATTAACTTAAGTGTATAATGTCGGTCAAATTTCTTGACGGCTCCATAAAGGGTGTACATAGTGTTGTCAGGAACACGACACAGACTAGAGGTTACCTCACTCAGGCATGGTCGCCAACCCACCGTGTTGTTGGTAAGGAGAAGGACAGGACAGTTGAGTGTTACTGCTTCACTTACGGCCTCCCCCTCTTTCCACCACTCATATGTCCCGTCTACCACCTTCCTTTTTCCCAACCACTCTTGTGTCCCGTCTGCTACCTCCCTCTCCGCCCACCACACATCATATGTCCCGTTCCACACCTCCATCAGGCCGTGCTTTAACTCCTCCATGTTAGGAGGTCGGCCTCCAAGGCTGCGACACAGGCGATAGAAATCATTATAATTGAGAGATCTATTGAGAACCACATTATAATACGAACGAGAACACAGACTGTCTTCCTGAACCTGAGTGATGAAAACAGGACCACGGAGGTTCCAAAGGGAGAGGTTGAAGGTCAAATCAAAATTGCTATCTTCTGTTTCAACAATGAGACTTTGGCAGCTGGGTGGCTCGGCGGGAATGCTTGCTAAGAGAGAGACACTTGCCAAAAATCCAGTAAATGCATTCTCTGATGAGTCGTTAAATAAAAGTTTCCCAAAACAAAACACTGACCCCTTCATTTTTTTCACAGAGGATTCAATACTGGATGGAGTGAGAATGTTGCCTCTCAGCGCTGCCCACACCTGAAATGATTGAAAATATTACCTCATGCCAAGCCAATGATGAATTGTAGTATTGTTGAGATTATGTAAAAAGGGAGGTAGGATGAGGGAAGGTTATTTCATAGACTACTACTGTAATGGCTATAATGAGGCCCTGACGCCCTGTTCACACGAGGCTCTTTCCACCTCGCGATTGTTAACGTAAGTTGCTCTTCACACGAGGCGCTTTGCACTGCACGGTTGTTATAGACTGGTTTACACGGCGCTGTTTTTTATGCCAGACGCTAGCTTCTTTTGTCGCCAGCTTCTCGCTTTCCTACCCGTTTTATGATAAACTCAGAGCTTGAAAATGTACTTAGAATTGTCAGGAGAGTGTAAATGTGTGCTTTGAGTTGTGGTCGTTCTGAGCTGGCTACCCATCCTACAGATGTCCATTTAGTCTTCACAAGTAGGCCTACATCAGGAGACAGCTAAAGGTTTTTACTTCAATATCATGTAAAATTAATTCATTAGCCGTTAAATGTGTTGTTTGTGTTGTGAAGGCGAGGCTTGCAAAAGAGGGCCCACCCTCAAGAAGGTTAGAGGGTTAACACGCGTTGCTCTTCACACGAAGTTTTTTCCATCACACAGTAATGTTCCACCCCATAGGCCCTGTTCACATGAAACGTTTTTTTAATTCGCATTTCCAAAGTGAGTGGCAGTGCATGGAGTCGTTCACACGTAAATGCAGCTGTTCCCAACACGCGCGGGTAGGAACGTCCGCATTTGCAAGATACATACAAAGGAATAGCAGCATACACACAGATTTAGAGGCAGTGGGCTGCCTCAATGGCTGACGCTATCCAATGAGGAGAGAGACACTGCGTAACATAGGGACAAATTAAATTAATCAAGATAGCTACTAGGCGTAATTTACACTCCAAGCCATATCTATATTCAGAACTTGACTTCCACTAGATTGTGTGGAAATTTAATATTACAGGACCAATGAAAACGTGAGTTACCATGAATAAATAAATACATCATCCTTTAATATGACAAATAAAACAACCTTAAACAACTTACCACAAGTTCTAATTGCATGTCCTTATATTGTGTTATGTGACATTACCATGAATCAAAGTTTAGCACAAAAGTGTAGTTATTAACGGGGCTAACAACTGTTGTCACCATACTCACCAAGCGTGTCATATAACATCGTCCATTGTGTCTGAATGTTTACCTGATTTTTTTTTCTTAAGATAGTTTTGAAAGCTACTGTCCTTGTGCCCGCAATCTGTAAATCCTTGTGTATGTATACCTTCCCCATCTGAGTACTGTTGGTTGTATATATCACCTTGCATAAACCTGTGTGCTGTTTGTTGTATATGTATATCACGTTGTATAAACCTTGTGTGTACATTCCTCACCTGTGTACCGTTTTCCACTGGCTGATGTCCAACACAAAGGGGATTCCACACTTCCTTCTCCAGAGTCTCATTGAAGTTGTATCTCTGGTCACCCACTTCTACCCACAGCCTGAAGGAGCTCATCCCTGCAACACCATACAGCACAAGGCAAGTGTTTTATTTTGTATTGTCCCTCTTGTTTGTGTATTTTGCTGTCCCACCCCTCTATTACCTAAATACTCCAGTATCATTGATCCTGCCGCCTCATCACTTCCCTGTAACGTTACACAGAAGAAGGCACTTAAGTGCTTCTTTTTATGTCTTTATTCTATGTGATGATATGTTTGATATTGTTCTGGGCCAGGATTCATAAAAGTAAAGTTTACTCTGAAACAAAAATTTTGTTCATCAGCGTTCATTCATAGCAAGGAGTGAAACTCAACAACTTTAAAACCATAACATACTGTAGAGGAAGAAAATGGTCAACTACTTCGAAATGGGCCTGAAATACTTTGGTAAAGTCATTAATGCAAACATACGAGCAAGTGCAAACTCTGAGAGGTTTTATGAATACCAGCCCTGACTTTTGCTGCTGGACTGGTGATAGGAAGGATTAGAACTCTCGTTTTACCATTCTATCCACCTTGCTGATCTCACTGCACTGAGAGTACAGTAGTCCAACATATTCTCAAAGACACCACTTTCTATCTATTTACAAAATACAAGCAAACACACTTTACATCACATACCCTTGTCCATTTTTTTTTTTTTTTTTTTTTTTTTTTTTTATGCGGATAGAAATTTTGATAATGCCTTGGAGGCGCCTGGGGATGGGCCACAAAACTCTCCTCGGCTTGGACCTTTTGGTGACGACCCCTCGAGATGCCCTGGACCATTGCCTGATTCACTCTCCATCAATTTCTGCAACATCTCTGGCCTTTCCTCTATAACTTTTCATCTGTTGAACACCTCCACACACTAACACTTGTCAGGTTTATACACCATGAAAGAGTATATGTACAGCAGGGTGTGTGTGTGTGTTCTGCAGTAAGAGAGGAATTAACACACTAACTAACCTGCATAGAGGACAGTCGAGTCGAGTGTGTGGGTGAGGATGATGGTAGTGTTGTAACGCTGTGTGTGGTCAGGACGCACCAACACACACACTCCCACCACACCTTTCATCATCTTGCCCTTATAGCAGAGGCCAGCGTCGTAGTCCTCCAGGCCAGCCATACCCACGCTCTCCCCTCACACACACAAAAAGAAAAGAATTTTTATTTCACCTGCTTGTGTCGAACTTTAATTGAATGATGTTTGTATATATAAATTGGGAGACGAGGCCGACAGATTTGAGACAATGTTAATTTATATTTATAAGTGCATGCAGTTTTCTAGGTCTCGTTGGTTCCTCCGTATTTATGCTAAATGTATAAGTTTAATCTTATACGATTCTCAAATATATTTAATGCTACCTAAAAGGTCCAAATTGTATGTTGTTAATATTCACCACAAATAAAGTTACTTGTATACACTCATTACAACATTAATAACTTGTCAAACTATCTCTATAACTAACAATATAACTTGCCTAATTAATCTCACAAGTTGCTCGTATTATTATTGTTTGGAAACTAAATTTGAAGTTTTTTTTCCAGCTATGAAAATAAAATAATTCCTGAATGTGCATAGAAAGCTCTGTACTGCACTGTAGCCTATTCGATTTACCTATACATACTGAATTCATTGGAATGGAGAAAAGATCTTATAAATTAGACTGTTTTCTTTTAGGCGCACTTTAAAGACAGAGAATGCAGACTAACCTTTGTGTACAGTAGCCAGGAAAACACAGGATGCCACCACCACCCATAACGTCCTCATCCTTGCCTGTCTTACCACCTGCTGTCTCACCTGCTATACTTCCCCTTCGGCTAAGTGGAGCACTTGGGTGTGAAGCTAATTCATACAGCACCTCATGAATATTGAAAGGGTAGATAAGAGTCATTCGGACCTGTTACACGATAAAATGAGTCTTTTATCTCTTGTATCAGCAATTTTGTTGCGCGAACCATGCAGACACTCTCTCATCACAATAAGTTATGGACATGTGTAGCCAATATATCATTGTCAGAAGTTAGGGTACGTATGTGTGTCCTGCAGTTAGGGTACGTGTCTCCTGCAGTAATAGTGTGTCCTTCAGTTAGGGTATGTGTGTCATTGCAGTTAGGGCATGTGAGTCCTGAAAGTAGAGTACGTGTGTCCTGTAGTTAGGGTACGTGTGTCCTGCAGTGACCGTTTGTCCTTTAGTCAGGGTACGTGTATCCTTCAGTTAGGTTACGTTTATCTTGCAGTAACAGTATGTCCGTAAGAGTGTACACTCGGACGAAACAATCTTTACACTTTTGAGTATTATATTTTTCTGTAAACAGAATTTATCTGGTGAAGCATATCACATTGATTTAATTGAATACCGGAAATGCACACTATTGCCGCTGAAGAGGGATACCCAGGTAAGGACCGAAGGATTCCCAGGTTAGGACCGGACGATGCCCAGGTTAGGTCTGGTTAAGTTAGGTTAGGACGTCTGTCTGTCGTCCTATATGATTATTTGAATTTTCCCTAAATTCATGGAAAATTTCCCAAGATGTATACACATCCCAAGATATTAGTTATTTCCCAAAATTTGTGTACAATTTCCAAAAGCTAAGAAGTCATTCTTAGATTTTGGGTAGTGGTAAATGTTAGATCTAGGTGTTCATTATTCGACATGTATGGCTGGTCATCATAACCAAATTTGGCTCGGATCTTTCAACTTTCAACGTTTATGGCAGGTCTTCAATTCAGCACCAAAGCCAAACCTGCATTATATCTATATAGCCTACGTGTTTTCCTCCTCCCCAAAACCCCAGCTGCGGCGCTCTCCCGCAAAATTGTAGAGGTAAGAAAAGGGGTAAAAGGGCAAAAGCAACAAATTCATCATTTCCAACAAAAAATTCATAAAAAATAAATCTTAACATTCCATTACGATCCCCTCCCTCTCAAAAATAATAATAAAACATACACACATAAATAGACGGAGGCATGATTCCTTAGCTTTACCTAATCAAATAGTACAGGTGGGGCAGTATATATTATGATATCAGCAGTATATACTTAGTGAAGAGAGGCAGTAATACTGTGTGTTGAGGGGGGGGGGGGGTCTGAAGTTGAAGAGTAGTTTCCAGGTGGCGAGTATACGGTGCCCCCCCCAATATTGATTGAATGATTGATATTAGCGCCACAACAGCGGTCATATAACGCCAGGAGAAGGTGATAGAGTGGTGAAACAGCAAACAGGACAGAGATAGAAAGAAAAGAGGGACAGTTAAAAAAACTGAAAGGGAGTGGCTGGGGCAGAAGGGGCGCCAAAACCCTTAAAGTACTGACCACATCACTACAGGAAATACCCCCCTACGATGAACTGCCCTTAAACACTGTACAGTACCCCGTACCTCAGGAGAGAGGACAAAGTTTAAGAAGAGTCAAGAAAGGGAAAACCCTTTTATTTTCAACTTTTTTAATAATGGATAATCCACCATTCCCTGTTTTTATATGCTGAAATATAAGAGCGACATTGCATTTTGACAGAGTTTGACACTCCCCCCCCCCCCAAAAAAAAAGGGCTAGATTGAAGAGTAAAACAAGAAAATAATGCATTAAATAGTAAATATAAATATATGTTTGAGAATTAGCCTGACTTCACCTGACTAACATAACCGACTGCACTACCGGGACCTAACCTGGGCAAACATATATGAGGGAATCAATCATGGTCAAAGTACACTCTCGCAACTCGCAATGGGTATCCTTGATTTCATACAGCAAAGTTAACAACCAACGAAGGAAATTGGAAAGTATATATCTTTTTTTTTCAATGGTTCTTTTAAACTATTACCGAAGATGGAGAGGGTGCAGGCAAGGGAGATGGAGGACCAGAGGGATCAGGCTGGTCAAGGCCTCAAGGGGAGGGAAACCCTTTAAATACACGAATTTAACCCGGCGTCAGACACCACGCACAATAGACTTATGAGCACACCAGTACACACCACAACCATATGCCACAAGCCCACAAATGAATATAAAACCATTACACACAGCGCTCCATAGTGATCTACTACACAATACCAGTTAATGGCACAAGGCTGAGTACAGTGGGAGGAATTTTGAAACCGAAAAGAGAGAAACTATTGGGAAGCAATTGTTGCACTGCTGAAACACAGACACACACTCACAGTCACATCTCGCCGAGTCACTGGCATTCTGGAAATACTGTGGCTGTGTTTTTCTAAAAGCCTATTCTTTCATGTTAATTTTTAATGTTGATGTAGAGAATTACATGATACCGTGTTTAAACTACGGAAATATGAATATTTAACATAACATTAGCACAATAAATATAAAAAAATGAAGTCGGAGACAAGCCTCCATTGGTTGGAAACAAGTATAACCTCCTTGGTTCGAAATGTGTGTGTTACTCTAACATCTGCTCCAAATGTCCGGCTCACCGAGTCACCAACCAGCTGTCCGTTGTCCATATGTGTATTGAACACTGAATACCTCTCCCTACTAGAGAAAGAAAAAGTGTGCAATATTCAAAGTTTACAAAGCAGCATCCATCGCCACAAATGCCTGTCAGCACAGAGGTCTCTAATCCACACTGTCAAGCATGCTCAATAGTGCAAACAATGTTACCAGAACCTGGTGGTCCCGGTCCAATAGATGCGTTTAGTTAGTGTCTTATTAGTGAATAGTGAGCACTAATAAAGGATGTCATACGAGGGGATTCACGGGCAAGCCATCCCTCTGCCTTGCTTTATCCTGGCTAATAAACAACTCTTCCACTAACACCCTCGGCCTTGTAAACGGGCCTGTGAACATGAAAATTTAACGTTAAGCTCAGAGAAGTAGCATAGGTTCTCATTGGTACAAAACGAACTACATGGAGACAGCAGGGAAACTTGACAAGAAATCACATATCCTCACCCATAGGGTTCACAACCCCATTTCTATGCTTGATTATGCTATGTTCGTTGTCGTAAACAGTTGCTTCACAATTCAAATTATGAACTCATCTTGGAATTTACTTGCATTCCTGATCATAAGTATGCCAGACAGCCTACCGGGCGGGTACTCCCCTAGTAATAAGCTACTATTTAGTAACTGCTACAGAAGCGAGGAAAACTGTGCTCAGTGGCCAATGCCTGTCGGGTATGCTCGATAGCGTGGACAGGCCTCAAGAATACAGGGCATAACATAAAACTATCAGAGATGTTATACAACCTGAGGAGCAAAAATTTCTAAGCATCAATTGCCAAGGTATAAAGAAAAATCTGAACACTGATTCCACTGTCATGTATATATGTTGGGAAGTATCGTAACATTTTTCATAATCATATACAGTACTGTGCATTTAACAGTACAATTAAACAAAGTCAATCTATAGTCTTAAACACTCAATCATACAACCTTCACAAGGCATTAAACAGCAAAGTATTAACTAAATTCCCTTCCACACTGTGGGGCAATTACTGTCAGACTGTGCCTTCCATGAGCACAGTCTGCTGGCCAAACTGGGATGTCATCTACACTGCCAAGCAGGAAAGTCAGTAAGTGGTCAGCAGAGCTTGAATGCGGTAAAACCATGTGCAATTGTAAAAGACAAAATAAAGTTAAAGAAAACAAAATGGCCAAAATGCCACATGTAATTTTTGTGTTAGCAACATTGCCCATGGCCAGCTCTAAGTCACCAGTTGGTGTCTGGTCTAGAAATTTTGATCATCTATGGCCACTGGATATTAGCCTGTGTTGCCCCTCAATGTTGCACAAAGTATTCAAAGAAAGGCTATGATAGGCCTTAAGTGGCAAATTAACACTATTGGCCCATAGCTGCACCACCACTACAGTACTTATAAACAACCCAACTTGAGTGTTCTGGCAGCAACAATATAACAAGGCATATGATTGAATTAACTTAACCCTGTAGAAAAGGTTGCCATGATGACAACTCGGTTTAATTGGAACAGACTGCCTCAACCGAAACTGTAATCAGTTTAATGAACAGAAAGGTGGAACGCACCAAGAGAGTGAGTGTAAAGTACGTACTTAAAAAAAAAGCCGGTGCTGGCCTGAATGATGTTTTAGTCTCAAAGGAGGAAAATAGAAAAAACAGCAAGCACAAAAGAAAAAGGGAAGGATAGATGGCTGAAGAGGGGAAAGAAGATGGCTCTAGTTCAAAGGAGTTCCAAAACCCTTAAAAGAAAAATATACAGTATATAAATTATATACTGTATATATACTGCCCATTTCTTTGCAGGCAATACCACAATGGGAATGCATCAGGAAAGCATAAGTATTATCCTTAGTCTTGCAGCTATATAGTAATTCATATACATATGTATGCTCCATCAACCCCATATCTTCAACTGATGAATAAATGGCTGATGAAATTGTTGGACCCCAAGAAGATCAACACTCCAACTCTGCTGGATCTCCATATAAAACTTAACTTCCGTAAACCTACCATGTACATCTACTTTGAGGTTAGGTTTCTTATATTATTATAAATGATAGTTGCACACTCCAAGTGCAGCCGTGGTGAATGATCTTCAGCCAGCTGACCTGATTCATAAAGTGCAAGTTGTGCCTATCCCTGGAACCCTGGGTGGCAAATTGCTGACAATCAACCTGAGATCCACCGAAGTAACTTGCACTTGTATGGTAACTAAAAATATAATCATTGTATTTAATGCACCGATATACAAGACCCTATAACACTATTACACACATCATTTAGGCATCTTGTGAGGTCATGGTGGCACATACATTGGCAGCAAAATTTCTTATTTTAAGAAGTAAGTCTCAGCATCTACTGTGTATCCAATTTAGTATATATTATCATAAGCATTTAAACAGTTGTCAGTATTATTTGCAAGGCAAAAAATACAGGCAGCAATGATGAATATAGTTATTTCACCTGGGTTTCAAAAATTAAATACTTTAGCAGAAAACTACATTTGTAAACTTAAAATGTACCTTTTAACACTCCACTCC
This sequence comes from Petrolisthes cinctipes, assembly GCA_033782935.1. Taxonomy (NCBI): domain Eukaryota; kingdom Metazoa; phylum Arthropoda; class Malacostraca; order Decapoda; family Porcellanidae; genus Petrolisthes; species Petrolisthes cinctipes. The sequence continues at coordinate 57,467 of JAWQEG010001557.1, forward strand.
ACGTGGGTGGAGAGGTCTCTGGGCCACTCATCAACTTGTGATGTGTGCTATAGTTGTGTTTCATACAGTCTAGTGTGTGCTTCACACTGACTGCCACTCACTGGCAGCCTTTAACCTTTAACAGATCATCATCATCATTGCTGCCTGTATATCTGGCCATTCAAATAATACTGACAACTGTTTACAATGCATATTCCACTAGTAGGCCTCGTTTCACTGCATAAAATTACTCAAATATACCATCACTACCATCTTGTGCAGTTAATACAAGCAACACTGTACAGTAACATTAAAAGCAGTGTCTGTATCATTAATTTCTACAGGTGAAATTCATTTCCCTGTTAAATACCATACCACTACTTATATCTACCTATCTGTTGCCAGATGCCTCAATCCCCAAAGGGGTGGCCACAAATGAATCGCCTGCATGCACCTGTCCTGACTTAATTGACTACTTTCATTTAAATTCCTTCCAAATTTCTCATCTACTCTTCTCTAACTCTCTCTCACCACTCTCTTTATATCATACATTTCCCTTTTCTGTCCCTCCAACTCTTCATTTTCTCTACTACCCAACCACTCTCAGTATGCTTTTTTTTTCTCTTCAACTGTTCGTTTCACCTCCTCATTCGACCCATGAAGTTCCTTTCACTACTCTTCCCCTTCTCCTCAACCCACACACCTCCTCGCATGACTCACACATTTCCTCTATACACTTTACTCACCTCGTCCACTTCCTCCATTTGTTCCAAGTCAAACCTTACTAGTCGTCTCTCAACTACTCCTCCCTACATTCCTCCTCCTGCAACCTTTCTACCCTTCTCATCACTCCTCCTTCTTGCCCTACTCTAGCTCTCCTCACCCACTTCCTTCGTTTTTATTTTCTCTACTATTATTTTAACAAGCAAATTTCTACTCCCTATTAATCATACATAATGAACAATAGTGGGTTTGACAACTTGACCTGCATTGCTAGAAACAGAACTTCTAATCATTCTTGGAAATTCAAAACTCTGAATAACTAAAACTTTTCCTTATGTTTACTTAAAAAAAATATAAAAAAATTGGTGCATTTCTCACATGAATTATTCTGATGTCTCTGATGACTGACAGTGAAAAACAGTCAAGTCATCAAAAGTTTAGGTAATCATCAAACACCACATGAGTGCTTGTTATTTGACAGTGTAGCTACCTTTTAATCAGATATGGTACTGTACATGATTGTTACTCAGGTCAAGTGCTTTTAACTTCTCTTTAACACTTCTAACCAGGACATTCAGTGCTACCCTACTTCCCTCACATAGAAGCATTTGTTTGGAACCAGCATTTGCTACTCCTTGGATTCATATCTTGTGAAAAGAGTCTCGACAGCTCTGACAGAGCCGACTCTCACTTTAAACTGGGCAGTGGTGTACCACACTATGAAGCATTACATGAGAGAACATACTACAGCTAAATTATACGGTATGTTCACTAAGTTTGTGCTGAAGATAGTGACATTATCTACCTTTGGATAATCACAAAATTGAATTACAAAACCAGCAACTTTTCTGCCAACAGCTCCTGACCTGTTAGGCTCAAAACAATGTCTGATACAATAGTTAAACAGTTATGAAATTTGATTCATTCTTGAAATGACATAAGGGGTAAATAAAATGGTCTAGCCCTAGAATGATCCCACTCCCTTTCAAGCAGTGGAAATATAAAACACATAATATAATCAATAAACCACTAGTGCATATTATACCTGGTCTTAATTTCATATTTCATATTCAGTACTCTAGCGGGCCTAGAAGAGGAAATGTAGCAAGCTTGGATTGCATATTTACCTAGAATTCACATTCTGGCAGGATCAACCATGGCACTTTGCTAGTTCTTCTATTCCATGCCTTTCATGACCTACAATGTAGCCTCATGTTTGGCTTTCCTGACTGTGTTACCTGTCCACACATAAACCATCTACTGTATGCACAATACCTACTCTTACTGCATATTATACTAGAAGTGGCCAGTAGTAAAGGCTATTTCTAAATGCCATTCTATGAAAAATTGCATTCTAAAGCACTGTACAGTATAGTGTATAAATAGTTAATCACATAAAACATTCAACTTACAAAACTATATCAAACATAAATATCTTTAAAAATACATTCAGCAACCTACCCAACTTGTACCATATACAGTATACTGTACTCATTAAAAGTAAGACGTATAATTTCAAGTGGGACTATGTGAAGAATATCTCTTCTGTATCCAAAAAGGCTAGTTTAAAGTGTTTCCACTAGTATGTTAAACTTGTTAAATTGTGTAACACATTTGTATAACATAGCAATGTTTAATTTTTTATATTACCAGGTATTTGAAAAAAACATATATTTCTTACTTACAAGACTGATATTAACAATATATGTAACTTGCTGATATTGCTACTTTTTATCCTGACACATCCCGAGTGTTACAAATACCTGAGGTATCAAGACACCCAGCCTGCCCACCTTCCTGACATCTATCTGCTTCAGAACTTGTGACTCTTTGACACCAATGTGAAGGGCAGTGTCCTGACAGTATGTAACTGCCAACTACTACAGTACTACCAAAACTTACATCCAACATCATCTGTTTTTCTGGTGGCGGGTAATCCTAGTTCCACCACCCAGTATCACACAATCTGGTCGTGCAACTCTGGCCTCCTGCACGGCTCCATTTGTCACTTTTGTGTTAGTCACGTCTAGAAGACGCAGAGATGGTATGAGGCGGATAATTTGCTGTAACCCGAGGTCAGATATAGCACAGCCAGACACTACTAAAGTGTGCAGGTCCTTTGTCTTTGGTCCAAATGCACGAACCATTGTGTCTGATAAGAACTCATCAGGAGGCTGGTAGGCCTGGCACTGCAGGCTCTCATCACCACCAATCTCTTCTGGATCTTTACAATAAGGGCCAAATTCTTCTTCGTCTGCCTCACCCTCATCTTCATCTTCCTGATTCCCTAATTGCTGTTCTTTCCTTACATTATTTACCATGTCATCAATACTGGCCCGTCCAGGATTGTTTTGTACAGACACTTTCGATTCCTGTTCATTAATCTTTAGTTTCTTTGAAGAAGGTTCTACATCACTTCTAGGATGCTGCCTCTTTACCCCTCTAACTTGCTGCTCACTATCACTCTCACCTTCAGACAACTCACCTCCCTCACTACTGTTGTCAACTTCATCATCCTCTTGTATTGGTCTTCCATCTTTATCAATAAAGTAATGCCTATCCTCATCCTCCTGTTCCTCCCTCTGCTGTTTAGCTACTGGGGCATTTCTGACCCATTCCAGGCCCATTCCATCCAACTCCTCATCATTCACCTGACGCCACTGAGGTCCATTGGGTCCCACGTTAATTACCACAACCTGCTGCCTCTCCTCTTGCCAGCGAGGGTCTGGCATGATGAGGTTGCGACCACCAAGAGGATCCTCAGTCGGACGCTTAACGGGTCCCAGTGGGCCCAAGTACAGTGCTCGTAGTTTGTTATTCTGCACAACAGACAACACTTCATTATCCTGTAGGCTTGTACCTCTCATGTCTAACTCTTCTAAATTCTGGAACCCAAACCTGAAGCTGAGTGCAATATATGCAATTGCACTCCCAACTTTAGGCAAGTTTCTCAGCACTAGTTTTTTCAGAGTGTCTACTTTACTAAGAACCATGACATCATAGTCCTCTACCCATCCACATTTGCAAATTTCTAAGCATTTCAAGTTTGGGAGGATCTTGTGAGTTTTTTTGAAATAAGATCCTTCCTTGATGGGTGATGGAAGATTTACAAATTCACAGTCAACAAGAGAAAACTTAAGAAGTGACTGTACTGGAGAAAAATCAGCCACTTTAAGCTTACTGGCATCAACATACGCCTCACTTATTGTTAATTCTTCAAGGTGTGGGCATTTTTCTCCTATCAGTTTCAAGAGATGATCACTAATAAGAGGTGTTTTCCATTTTGGGGTCTTGGCATATTTCCTTTTGTGTCCTCGCAGAACCAACTGACGTGTGGTACATCTCAGGAAGACAAGACAGCGCTTCAGCTGCTGCAGTGACAGTACTCCATCACTGAAATCCACATTAATCCAGAGAGACTTGTCACTTGCTACTTTGCTGAACCTTTCACAAGTCCTGAAAGAAAATCAGCTTTTAATTTTACTGTACTGTACATTAAAATATAACACGTTAACTGACAAGCCTCTCATTGCCAATATATTGTTCTTTTCACAAATTCTCAATTATAGTTGACTTACTTCCTACTGTCAATGGTTTTTCTATCAGAACAATGTTAGAGCACAACTGTACATAAGAAGTGTTTCAATTAAGATGTGTGAAGAGCAATGCTTGAAAAGAATGAAGCACAGGAAAATATGTATTAAAAGTTGTGGTTATAAATTCTGAGCATCTACATATCATATATTCATAAGGATTGATGCCTTGTTCCTGTATTTGGTGAAGTTTTACTAGGGGTCCTGCCAATCCATCCCACAGGGGCTATTCACTCCTTACCCCCAGGGGAACACTGTCTTGAGTAGCAGTGTAATATTAAACAGGAATACTTGGGTAAAGGAGTCACTTCCATGGATATGTGTATTGTGTAAGTGAGGCTGGCCTGATGTGCCTGTTGTAGGAGACAGAAAGTAATGTCACCAGCAACCAAATTCAGTAAATCCTGGCAGTTCCTTGAGTCTCCCAATACCTTGGACTGTCTACCTCAACCATTTGATGGATCTCTTTATTGTAAATCAGTTGTAAGTGAAAAATAATTATCAATACCTTACAGTATAATAGCTCCATGAAGAACACGGTAAATGAGGTTCAAAAGACACAGAAACGTTTAAATAACAGGGTACAGAAAAGTTTTGAGATCTGAAAAATAAACCTTGGCCAGGACACGTAAGAAATTAGTAAGTAAAACAACAACAAGAACAAAGAAATAAACCCCCTAACTTACTGTGATAAATTTAGGAGATCCCATGACTTGAGGTTGGAGAAAATGAGAACAATAATAATAAGATACCGGTAAGGTAATAGTCAAGCGTTTGTCCATAATTTGTTTTTGACTCTAGGTTTTCAGAATGCAATTTTTTATAGTGTGTTTTTAAAGAATTTATTGTTCACATCCGTAGCAAATTAGTGTTTTTGGAGGTATCGCCCCCCCAACCCAATCTCCGAAAACACCTCATTTTCGCCATATTTGAACTACAGATTCGTCTGAAAAACACTACAACGCATTAAATAGAATTAGGTAGACCTCACCTGACCTAACCTAACCAGGACGGAAATAACCAATAATGAAATGACGTACATGTATTAAGAAATATATTTGACAGAAAAGAATTAATGGGAGTGATCATGGACAAACACTTGACTAATACCTAAAATAATAATAATAGTAATAAAACGTGAACAAGAACAAAGAAATAAACCCCCTAACTAAATATGATAAATTTAGGAGACCCCATGACTTGAGGTTGGAGAAAATGAGAATAATAATAATAATAGTAGTAATAATAAAGTAAAACGAGAACAAGAACAAAGAAATAAGCCCCATAACTTACTGAGATAAATTTAGGAGATCCCATGACTTGAATAATAATAATAATAATAATAATAATAATAATAGTAATAATAAAGTAAAACGAGGACAACAAGAACAAAGAAATAAACCCCCATAACTTACTGTGATAAATTTAGGGGTAAATATTGAATGAATTACCGTTATTGGGTACGGTTTTTCTACCTTCATTACCCACTTATTTAGACCATTCTAAGACTATTTTCTTCTATGGCATTTTCTCCACAAATGCCCCAATTCCAAGATAGGGCATATTCAAATGGGGCATTTTGAAATTAGCCTGACCTGACCTAACCTAACCTAGACCGCATCAGACTACCGGGAAATAACCGTGGTAAAGTACAGAAAATGACCGGGGCAAAGTACTGGGACCTAGCCGGATCTGGCAACACTGCTACAAAACGGTAATTCTTTCAATAAATAGCAATTTAGGAGATCCCATGACTTGAATAATAATAATAATAATAATAATAGTAATAATAAAGTAAAACGAGAACAAGAACAAAGAAATAAACCCCCATAACTTACTGTGATAAATTTAGAAGATCCCATGACTTGAGGTTGGAGAAAATAATAATAATAAACCTTGGCCAGGACACGTAAATAACTAACGTAAAACAACAAGAACAAAGAAATAAACCCCCATAACTTACTGTGATAAATTTAGAAGATCCCACGACTTGAGGTTGGAGAAAATGAGAAGTAATACATCATCTGACAACTCTGTGATGGAGGCTGGTACAAAACGAGACATGGTACACTCCAATATAAAACAAACAGGGGGGTTATAATGGTTAAAAATGGGTCTGTGTGTCTGTCTGTGTGTTCCCCCCCGAGACGATCACAACAACAACACCACGACCACGACCCCAGACAGTCCCTACAGTGTTGCCAACTCAAATTCTCTACTAAAGGCGCTATGTTGGTTGGTCGGAAAAACACGCTAAATTATAGGTAAAGCTAAGTAAGGATAATAGTCGAGTATCTTTGGGTAAAGCTCTTAAATTATTCCACTAGTTTGTCTCTGAGATTCCGCTAGTTCAAGTTGTGGGTCCCGCAGATGGTCGCTCATGGGCAGCATAATATGCGGGGGTTGTGCGGGGAAATTAAGGATCCAGTAAGGGGAGGATTAGGAAGAGGGTTAGGATAAGGGTGGATTGGGTCAGGGACTGTGAGTTGAGAATAAGGATTGGGGAGGTAATGATTGGTGATCTTATTTCTAAACGTTTCAAGAGTGGGGCTATTAACTACGTGAGATGGGAGATGATTCCACTCTTGGATGCTGCGGGGAAAGAATGATCGAGTGTCTAAATATATCAGTGTTTGTCTGGTATGTATGGTATTTTAAGTTGTGGCTGCCTCTATAGTGGATCGTATACTTGTAGGGTGTAGATATGTGTCTTTGTCTAGGTCAACTAACTTGTTTGTGATTTTGTATATCATCTGTTGTCTGTGTATCTGTCCGTGTTGTCAATGGGTCTAGTTTTGTGTCTTGTTTAAGCAAAGTGACTGATGTAGTGTGTCTGTAATCACGTCTGGCCCTTCTTTCAGTTTTATTTTGGATGGACAGTAGTTACAGTACTCTTGTAATTTTGACATTTTCTTGCGCTAGATATTGTGCAAACAAGCTAGACCTAACGGAAAATCCGCTAAGTTGGCATCACTGGACCCCAGACAAAACCCCACAGTGTTGCCAAGTCTGCTTGGCGATATTTCCCCAGCTTCAACAACATCAGAATCTACATCATAATTTCCTTTTTTAACTCAACTTTAACGTCAAAATTTCCCTTTTTTACCTCTATAATTCCCTGTTTACTCTTAAAGATAATCGTATATCCCCTGTTTACTCTTGAAGATAATCGTATATTCCCTGTTTACCCTTGAAGATAAAATTGTATATTGATCCCTGTTTACTTTTGAAAATAATCGTATATTTCCTGTTTACTCTTGAAGATAGTCGTACATTCCCTGTTTCCTCTTGGAGATGATTGTATATTCCCTGTTTACTTGTGAAAATAGTCGTATATTTACCAACTTCTTGATATTTCGTCTGGTAGATATTTCCCCATTAACTCTTTAAAAATCTTTATATAATTTTTCCATTGTTACCTCTAATTCCCCATGTCTAAAACAAATTCCCCATACTTAACAACACTGTGACCCAGACAGCCAGCTACCAACGACGCGTCCCATTTCTCTAACTGACTCTGCCTTCATCTTTCCTCTTCCTTGATAATGATTAGAAATTTGATCAGTCTTTCCTTCTATATTTTCCTCTAAGTCTGTTATTTTTTATTTTTAACTGTAATTAACGCTATTATGGAGGGAAGAATAGTAGGCTGCCAGTCTGTTGTTCACGTCCAAGTCAACCCTCACCACAGAAACGGACAATTAATGTGGTGTAAACTTAACAGCGATCATTGTGAGTACATTGGTAAAAAAAAAAAAGTTTAAGAATGTAGAGGTAAATAAATGTGGTACTACTGCATGAAATAATACTGAGGGGATTCACAAATTTGATAAAAGTTGTCTTATGAATGACTTATTGGATAAACACAACAAAATTATGTAAGTAGAGGAGCGGGAAATTTAAAACACCATTACTTAACTTTAATAAAAGGATATTTTTCCAGCTAACACCTTTCCATTTCTGCATATAAAAGTATATTATGTACTGAAGAAGCATTGAAAGCCATTAGTTTACCTTATATCTCTATAAAGAATCCATAATGTAATCATAATAAGACCACAGTTGGGCCAAAGATAGGGTTGGTGACTATATTGTTTTTATAGCACCTTACAAAACTTTTTTAGGTTGTTGAAGTTTTCTTAAATAGCTTCATATCTTAGCTTTATATTGCTGTATAATTAATAAAACATGTCTGGCTTAAGGGGGTATATAGTACATTGTTTTGGGTGGTAAATCTGGAGCAAATGAATCCTCCAAACTATTCCAATCAACAGGATACCATTAGTTTTCTTCATCTGCTGGGTCTGTTTCTTGGCATACTTTGGAGGAATCAAGGCCCTCCAATATATCAACAAACGAATACTATCCCCTTAACCTGAAATGGTGTTGGCTCATACACAGTTCATACCAGGGACGTGACTGTATGAAATGTGACCTAGTTAGACCATTCAAGTAGACTGGCCCTTCAAAAATAATGTAAATGTATTCTAACAAGTGAAGCCATACTGCCATTCCAGCCCAACGAAGTCACAGGAAGGCGCTGCTTCTCTCTCTCTCTCTCTCTCTCTCTCTCTCTCTCTCTCAGAATAATAATGATAGTAATAATAATAATAATTGTTGTCCTAGAGAGCAAAGAAGGTCATATGACAACATTTAAGTACACAAGATTGAGTCCATGATGTAAATAATTCAAGATGTTTTTTTGTAATCCGGATTCTGAGGGGTCATGCTCCATCTACAAAAAAAAAAAAAAAAAAAAAAAAAAAATCGAGCGACAGTCTTAATTCTCCATTGTTTGAGGTATAGTTGGAGTGTTAGACTTAGCATGGATTTTAAATGTTTATGTCAGGTAGATCTTTGGGGAGGTTTATAGAGATTATTCCCCAATTCCAGAGTATATAATTAATTAGGAATTGTTGGAGCCTGTTAGTGTACAGTCACGAGCACTAATAAGTATTCAGGTGTGCTTGCTTCGAATATCTATAGAGACAGTAAATAAATGCATAATAATATCTCCATTGGAATATCTTCGTTGGTGAATTGGACTGTTCAAAGCTGTATACTTATTAGTGCACTAATAAGTATACAGCTTTGGTAGAAGCTTTGAACAGTTCACCAAAGAAGTCATTCCAATGGAGATATTATTGTGCATTTATCTACTGTCTCTAGGTATTCCAAGCATACTGGATAAATATTACTGCTCGTAACTGTACAATGTGGTGTAAATTTTCTTCTAGGTCCTGAAGAAAAACGAAGCATGTATTATGGTATTGAATTAAAGGGGGGAAGTACAATGTTGGTAAATCTGGAGCAACTGCCGATTCCTCCAAACTATTCTAAGCGACAGAACACAATTTTTTTTAAATCAGGTCCTGTTTCACTGTGGAGAAATCAGGGCGCTGCGATGTAAGAAAAGTGAACTTCCCCCTTAAGGACCCTGTGATCGTATATGTGACTTGATGGCTTCTGATTCCTTCCGACTATACCACGAAACAAGCTCCTTCCATACGGGTGGTGTTTCGTGACAATATTTGAAGGACTCATTTATCTCCAATTTTCTGACTACAACACAGGGTCCCTTAAAGCAATTGCTAAGTATTATTAACAGTTTTCTAGCTCTCTCATGTACTGTTGACATGTTTATTACACCATTAACCATTTATATACCTAAACGCTACACTTACCAGGATTCACAAACAGACTCTCTCTTGCTTGTCGATTTGTTGAAATATCAAAGGTTATACTCTTGTCCATTAAGTAAATGAATTCATCAGAACAAAGAAGCACCAAGAACAATAAACGTGACATATGTGAATCGACCGTGAGGAAGAAAACTATACTATACACAGGTTAGACACGCTATTTACTGACTGACTGGCTGGCTGGGTGCAGGACAAAACTACCGTACCAAAACAAACCCCTGCTGCTGGCCCCTACAACTAAACTAACTCCAAGGACAGTATATACCCCCTTCGGACATAACTATCACCCACCCACCCCCCTTCTCTCTTCCCCTCCCACCCACCTTCTCTCTTCCCCTCCCTGCGACAAAGAACAAAATCCCCTCGAACAAAATCCAATTAAGCCAAAACCACCAGGACAAATTTCCCAAAAGACAAAATCCCTAGAACAAAACAAAACCACCAGTACAAAAGCCCCTAAATCAACCCTGTCATTAGAAGTTAAACAAGACGAAATCCCAAATACTAAATAACAACAACAACAACAACAACAACAACAACATCAACTAAAGTATAAAAATAATTTGAAGCGAAATTCTAAAAGTGCCAAGAGGTGATTATTTTTCTATACATGGATGGATTGGTTGGTGGATATTGTTGGTGATATATATATATTATAGGTAGAAGGTCAGGCAGGTTAGATTCGGGTCAGTATTTTCTCGATCTCTTTTTCATGTGCAATAATTATAACCCTTTAACCTCTGTGACTGTATGATATAAACCCTCGTCAACCCTTATGTCTCTATACACTGGCGGGCATATGAAACAGACACACCTGAAACGGCCCCCTCGTTGAGTATATACATAGAGAGGGTCGGATGAGACGTTGTATGCAGAGGAGCGTACGTCCAATTCTATACTGTATGCAGAGGAGCGTACAGTACGTCCTATTCTATACTGTATATGCTCATTGAGGGGCCCCGTTACAGGTGTGTCTGTTTCATTATGTCCGCAACTGTACATATACCTTTCTATATGAGGATGTAATATTGGAAAGTGCTTTGCTTCCTCGTGTGAGGACCGGATACATTATAATATATATGTATGATCTGTCGTTACTTCTCGAATAGTGGTGAAGTCGGTTCCTGTAGTAAATCATTCGACTCTTATCGGGATATAAATCATATACTCGTATATATGAAAGATACAGGGCCGATACCACAGTGGCTTTGGTTTGTTATGATCCTCCCCAACCACACTTGTCAGTCTTAATTATTATATCAAACAAACTCAGTATCCATAGCCACAAAATATGTCAGGTAGTTCCTTTATTACGATAGTTTCATAGTGGAGTAATCAAATTCATCAAATATTTCAGTTATAATTCATTTACACAATTCAGTTTCTGTCGTTATGGTGCTTGCAAACCAAAATAAACCACAGTGGAATCGGCACACAGTTATTAATTGTATCTTACCCAGCCCATCCACGATGAAGCTGATATTGGTATACAGAGAAGCAATCTGATAACAAATATATATAATAAGTCTATACAGTATTCCCTCGATATAAGATTATTAAATTTACCAATATCCTTTTAATACAGGCTCAGTCAATTATTTGGTCTGTGTGGTAATAAATAACAGAAGCCTGCATAGGAAAACATTTGGTGGTATTCAATGAGGGACTGAGTGTAAAATGAAGTGATGAATAATAAATAACAGAAACCTGGGAAAACATTTGGTGGTGTTCAATGAGGGACTGAGTGCATGTAATATGAAGTGATGGATACAAGCATTTCTATATTCACTGTATAATATCGAGGGTCTAAAGTTACAGTATACTAACTTATCCATCTATCACAAACTCATGGATACAGGGAAAGTAGCATCACACAATTACCAGGAAAGGATAGGGCCAATCAATCAGTCTTTGTGTGTGTGTGTGTGTGTGTGTAATTTAATTGTGTGTGTGTGTGTGTGTGTGTGTGTGTGTGATTTAATTGTGTGTGTGTGTGTGTGTGTGTAATTTAATTGTGTGTGTGTGTGTGTGTGTTGAGGCTCTATATATAGACTAGTGGAATGCTTTTCAATCATAATATTATGGTCGTAGCCGGACACACGGAAAGAAATATATACCGTACCGTACTGTGGCTAAACTATAGTAAGAACACGTATCTGAAAATGTAAACATACACTTCTTAGGGTCCGTAAAAAAAACTCTACTACTACTAAATGTACACTGTGTCGTACTGGGGCACTCACAGGGTTTTAATATTTTATGAGCAGGAGGTGTTTGCTTCAGTACAGTTACCTCCAAAAGTCTTATCTGTTTGTCTGTTGGCTTTCCACCTGTCTAATGCATGGCGATCGAATTATTCCGAGTTTCACATTTTATCGTCAACTGGCAATAAAAAAGATCTTTGTTGGAATCCATCTTTTATATATACGACTTGATGGGGTAATACAGTGTTGGTAAATCTGGAGCAACAGCTGATTCCTCCAAACTATTCCAAGCAACAGAACACTATTATTTTTGTTCATGTGTTCCTGTTGCCTGACATACTTTGGAGGAATCATGGCACTCCAATGTAACACAAGTGAATTATTAGCCCCTTAATTAAGCTCCTTCGAACGCAATGTATCTACGCATCTCGAACGAAAATGGACAAGAATGAATAAATAAATAAATGAAAAGTTTATTGTTGTAAAGTCATATAACATCAAAGGAGTAAACAGGCCAACCCAAAATGGACATTATTTTGGATATTTCTCATTTTTTTTTTTTTTCTTAATCCCACAAGTGAGGACATTCAGAAGGGGACAATACACTTTTGGTAAATCTGGAGCAAATGATTCCTCCAAACGATCCAAACAACAGGCCACTATTATTTTTATTAATATGCATGGTACTGTTTCCTGGCATGCTTTGGAGGAATCAAGGCGTTTTAATGTACACTCGCAATCCAAAATATGTATCCAGGCTTGCTTTGAATGGCCTGATCGAGTATTAATTTAGCGAGCTCAAGCAAATATGAAACAAACAAGATAAGCGTTGTAATTGTTTCACTAGTATGTCAACTGATTCGAAACTTCAACAAGACCTGGATACAAACTTTGGATTGAGGGTGTACCAAAAGTGTATTATCCACTCGAGTCCCCATCTTCCTCAAAATAAGAACGAAACAAAAAATATTACTAGACTCAATTCGTTCGTTGACTGTCGATCGAATGTCCACGTGATCACTTAATCGTATAGCGAATCATACCACTCAATAATAATCAACTAAATATTGTAACTCCAAGAAGTGAAAGAATGGATAGCAAGCTTTTATAGGCATTGCTAGTTTTATATCACTCAATAATAATCAACTAAATATTGTAACTCCATCCATGCAGTGAAAGAATGGATATCAAGCATTTTTAGGCATTGCTAGTTTCATATCACTCAATTATAATCAACTGAATATTGTAATTCCATGCAGTGAACGAAGGGATACTCAGCTAGCTCTTATAGGCATTCCTAGTTTCTTCTCCATTCCAGTCTCACTCACACAACACTTTATTATTGCCACATACCAAAAACCGAGTCATTTAGGTAGAGTTGAATTAGGGATGAAAGACAATAGATCTCCCTAGGCCTGGAAAAACCTGTAGGACGAAGGAAAATCCGACAGAGGAGGGACAGCAAGCACGAAAGGGAATATTTAGATGCATTTAAAAGAGGGACACTGGAAGCATTGAAAGGGACGAGTGGCTGGCTGGTGAACCGAAATTTATGCCCAGTTTGGTTATATATATTAAAAGTGTTCTAGATACAATATATTTCATGTATAAAACACCAGCTATTCATAAAATATTTAATCTAGAACCTGACGCACTCAAAGTTGGCTACACTCATATAAGCAAACAGCATAATACACAGCAGATTATTTTCACACCCATAATCATACTGCATAAACAGATTATTTTCACACCCATAATCATACTACATATACAGATTATTTTCACACCCATAATCATACTGCATATACAGATTATTTTTGCTCTAGTAATGCAACTGTATATATATATGAAGAAAAATGGGCCAGGTGAGCTATTCATACTCCATCTGTTGGGCTGGTTGGCTGGCTGAATGTTATTATGATATTAAAGAAAGTGGTAGTACGTACAGTGTTGGTGGTAAATATGGAGCAACAATAGATTAACCCAAACTATTTAAACCCAACCCCGTTATTTGTATACTCGCAATCATAGTAAGCCAACTATTCATTAAGAACACTTTACAGCCATAACTTATGATATGTGTGGAGTGGACGTATGGATATTTACAAAGAAAGGGTTTACAGTACGGTGTGTAAAACGTTTAATATTAAGGGACCATGTGTGATGTAGTCGGAAAAAATGGAGGTAAATGAGTCCTTCAAACATATTGCCACGAAATACCAACAATATGGATGGAGTTTGTTTCGTGATCTAGTCAGTAGGAATCAGAAGCCTCCAATTCTCGTACAAGATCACGTACACTCGTGATACATAATTTCTGACCAGAGTGTGAGGAGCAGAAAGCTTCGAATCGCCTGGTATTGTTCATTTCCCCACCCAGTACACTCGTGATACGTAATTTCTGACCAGAGACGAACGGCAGGCACCACACATACTCTGCATTCGAACTCAGCCTCTATAGGTGTACTGGGTGGGGAAATGAGCAACACCAGGCGATTCGAAGCTTTCTGCTCCTCACACTGGTCAGAAATTATGTATCACGAGTGTACACCTATAGAGGCTGAGTTCGAATGCAGGGTATGTGTGTGTTGGGGGTGCCTGCTGTTCGTCTCTGGTCAGAAATTACGTATCACGAGTGTACAGGGTCCTTCAGGGGACAATACACTTTGGGTAAGGTACACCATTGGAGTGCCTCGAAAGTATGTCAGGAAACAGGATCAATGAATAAATATAATTGTATCTTGCTGCTTAGAATAGTTTGGAGGAATCATTTGCTCCAGATATACGACCAACAACACTGTACTTAACTAGCCTATATTGTAGATATACCACAGTGCTGGTAAATCTGGAGCAACTTAGTTCCTCCAAACAATTCCAAACAACAGGCCTCCATTTTTTTTTTTTTTTTAATTATTAATCTGGTCCTGTTTCCTGGCATAGTTTTATTTTACATTTATTAATTTATTACTTTTTTTTCTTTTTTCTTTTTCTTTTTTTTCTCTTTTTTTTTTGGGGGGGGGGGGAGGGGAGGTTGATCAAGGCGCTTAATTAAGAACCCTGTGATGTAGTCAGAAAATTGGAGATAAATGAGTCCTTGAAACATGGCCACGAAACACTACCTATATGGAAGGAGCTTGTTTCGTGGCACAGTGCAGGTGGAATCAGAAGCCTTCAATTCTCAAACATGATCACAGGGTCCTTAAGGGGAGTAGGGGGACAGGCTTGGTGGGGGGGGGGTTAGGGGGGTGCGGGAGTAGGGGACAGGCTTGGGAGAGTAGGGGGACAGGCTTGGGGGGGGGTTAGGGGGGTGCGGGAGTAGGGGACAGGCTTGGGGGGGTTTGGGGGAGTAGGGGGACAGGCTTTGGAGGGGGGAGGGTTAGGGGGGTGCGGGAGTAGGGGACAGGCTTGGTGGGGGCGTTTGGGGGAGTAGGGGGACAGGCTTAGGGGGGGGGGCTGAGGGGTTAGGGGGGTGCGGGAATAGGGGACAGGCTTTCTACCCCCCCCCAAGCCTGTCACCCTATTCCCGCACCCCCCCCCCCAAACATGTCCCCTACTCCCGCACCCCCCTAACCCCTCAGCCCCCCCCCCCCCCAACCTCTTAAGGGACTCAACCTCTTATGGTCAATTTGGAGTCAATGTAGGCCTTCAAACTCAGCTATAAAACACATCCCCTGTATAATTCCATATGGAGAGGTTCTGTTTCCTGGCACAGTTAGGAGGAATCAGTAGCCTTGAAGCAGTCATCAGCAGAACAATGAATACAGTATGTGTAAAATAAAAACCACTTGTAACCAATGCTATGTATACGAATTTCTGAGGCCGACTGTACGTACCAAAAGTATACTATTCTCTAGTAATAAAATTAATGGGGTTCACTCCCATTAATTAAAGCCTCATTATTATCTCCTCCTTATCATGGCATAGCTAGCAAAAATTATACCCATTAATTATTATACACATTCTTACATTTATTTAGGCTTTTACATTTCCACATTCTCTTAATTAAAGTCTCATTATTATCTCCTCCTTATCATGGCATAGCAAAAATTAAACTCATTAGTTATAATACACATTCTTACATTCATTTAGGCTTTTACATTCCCTCATTCTCTTAAGGACCCTGTGATCGTGTTTGAAAATTGGAGGCTTCTGATTCCTCCTGACCCTGCCACTCACTCACGGAAGGCAGGCACTCACTCAGGCACTCAGTCAGTCTGTCAGGCACTCACTCAGGTAGTCAGGCATTCAGTCAGTCAGTCAGTCAGGCACTCACTCAGGCACTCAGTCAGTCACTTACTCAGGCACTCAGTCAGTCAGTCAGTCAGTCAGTCTGGCACTCACTCAGGCATTCAGTCAGGCACTCAGTCAGTCAGTCAAGCACTCACTCAGTCAGTCAGGCACTCACTCAGGCACTCAGTCAGTCAGGCAGTCAGTCAGTCAGGCACTCACTCAGGCACTCACTCAGGCACTCAGTCAGTCAGTCAGTCAGGCACTCACTCAGGCACTCACTCAGGCACTCAGGTTTCTCATCAGGTATTGCCGCATTCGTTCTGAGTTGATGACGAACTTATACACGCACGCACCCCAGCCAGGACATCCAGCAGCCAGTACCGTACACGACACGATACTCAGCTGAAGTCAGGTCGTGAATGTTTAGCTGGAAAATCGTAAAAACAAAGGTGAGTAGTTTTTGCTCTCGTTTGTATTCCAATGGATAGGAAGAGTTATGTATTTTCTTGGATTTTGTTTTTCTTTTGTTTGTTGATAGGATGAGTTAGTATTTTCTTGGAGTTTCTCTCTTTCTTATTTTGTATTATACTTGATAGGAGTTATGTGTATTTTTGGTGGGGTAACATATATATAAATGTGAAATTTTAGTTAGTCATGTGAAGGAGGTGAAGTAAAGGAAATCATCAAGCAGATAAAGATGGAAACAAATATCTATTTTCTTTTTCTTTTATACTGAGGGAAAAAAATAAGAAAAGAGTTAGGCTTGATGTTTAATTAAGGTAGTTTGGAGTGAGGAAAGAGTGTCTATCTAATACATGGAAAGGAATGCAGAGTAACGTTTATATAGAAGGAAAGACAAAAGGGGAAAAATAGCAACAAAAGCGAATATGTCGTAAGTTCGTAACCACATTTACATGTATTTAAGGCCAAACTAAATTTTCTATAGCTTAGGGGAGTTTCTTTTGTTTGTGAATTGGAGGGCTACAAATTCCTGCAAACAATGCCGTGAAACAGATCCTCCTTTACTACCATTAAGGGAAGAGCTAGTGCAGTGTTGGTAATTCTGGAGCAACTGTTTCCTCCAAACTACTCCAAGCAACAGGCCACCATTATTTTTGGTTAATCTTGTCCTGTTTCCTGACATACTGTGGAGGAATTAAGGGGCTCCAATGTAACAAAAGTGCACTATCCCCTTAAGGGCATCTGTTTTCTGGCATAGTTACCAGCAGGAACCGTAGAGTCGACGTATAGACATTCCACTTCACCAACAAGAGAACTTCCCTGTAAAGGTTTCTGCGAATAATATAATAATTGCCTGAAATTGTGGGCAAAATAATGTTTTGATAAGTTATGGATGAACCTTTGAGAGTTAATATATAGTACCGTACATAATAATTCATTGTATTGTTATCACCAGTCGACCCTTTCTGTAACCGTGGTGATAGAAACTCGATCGTGTGTCTGTTCTTGTCTTGTGTGTTTCTTTATGCACATACAAACTGACTAACTAATCTAACACAATACAATAGCTAACAAAATAATCAACCAACTCATCCACTAACAATTAAATCATACTAACTAATCAAATATCATACAATAGCTAACAAAATAACCAACCAACTCATCCACTAACAATTAAATCATACTAACTAATCTAACACCATACAATAGCTAACAAAACCAACCAACTCATCCACTAACAATTAAATCATACTAACTAATCTAACACCATACAATAGCTAACAAAATAACCAACCAACTCATCCACTAACAATTAAATCATACTAACTAATCTAACACCATACAATAGCTAACAAAATAACCAACCAACTCATCCACTAACAATTAAATCATACTAACTAATCTAATATCATAGAATAACTAACAAGATAATCAACCAACCAATCTACTAACAACTAAAACATACTGACTGACTAACTAACTAATCTAACATCATTGCTAACAACATAACCAATTAACCGATCCATGTACTAACTACCTACTGAAACACACCGACTCACTGGCTAATCTAACATCATAACTAACAAAATAACCAACCATCCCTTCAACTAACAACTAACAGATACCTTTCACACTAACCACATAAACTAACCAAGGCTACATAACTAACCAACAAATAAAAACCCACCACCTACCTAACTAACTAATCTAACACCATAACTAACAAATTAACCAGCCAATCCATCAACTAACAACTAACAATAGACACAATTCACACTAATCAATTGAACAAACCAGGCTTTGCTAATTGTCATCAGAATTCACCAACAACAAACAACCCACCACCTAACAAACTATCTAACTAACTAATCTAACACCATAACTAACAAATTAACCAGCCAACCCATCAACTCCTAACAGATACCTTTCACACTGTCCAAATAAACACACAAACCAGATTTTATTATTGTCACCAGAATTTACCACCAACAACAAACAACCCCACCACCTACCTACCTAATCTAACACCATATAGCTAACAACATAACCAACCAACCCACCAACTAACAACTAACAGATACATTTCACACTAACCAGGCTTTGTTAATTGTCACCAGAATTCACCACCACTACCAACACAGCTACCTGCCATATACCGTGCTGATGATGATGCTGGCACGTGTGGTCTCCTCCCGGTTCCTCGTCTCTCTCCTCCTCCTCCTCAGACTCCCCGTGGAAACGTCTCAGAAAACATGGAGAAAGACAGGTAAAGCACTCATTTTAGTCCAGCCTGCCTGCTGGACCGGTATTCACAAAACATATCAGAGTTTGCACTTGTTCGTATGTTTCCATTACTGACCTTACCATATAGTGTCTCAGACTCATTTCGAAGCAGTGAATGGTTTTGTTATTCTATTAGTACGAGCTTATATTATGATTTCGTAGCAGTGTCGGGCCCTAGTCCTTGCCATGAATGAACGCTTACCAAAGAAGATTTTAGATTTAGAGTACACTTGGCGTTTGTGTTCAGAATTTATTTGTGTCAAATGGAAGCACCCCTATAGCTGCATGCAGGACGTCCAAAAGTTATAACTTATATACCCGAGCAGAGTGAGCTTCGCGAGCGAAACGAGTCTTCTAAATTTTCAGACATTTTTCTTGCCCCTGATTTGGAAAGCTTTTTGGCCTGGTGGTCAACCTCAGTTCTTGTGCCCCTGATTTTGGAAGATGTCTGAACTTAACTCCTCCTAGACCTCTAGACCATACCAGATAATATCATCACCAAACTTTCAGGGAAGCTTCCTACAACTTCCAAAGTCTTCAGCTTTGGACACCTAATTTTGTAAAATAACTCCTTATTATTGGATTTTACGCTACTTAGTCTACCGCTAGACGACATAAAAAAAAAAAAAAAATAAATGAAAATAAGAATGTACATCTGCATCCTGATAAGTTTTTTTTTTTTTTTTTTTTTTTTACACGTGACCTAGGGTTAAAGGGATAGTATATTTTGTGTGATTTGGAAGGTTATCTACTCCTCCAAACTATGCCAGAAAACATGAAAGTACCTCAGTACGACAATAGGGGATCTCTGTTTTGTTGGAGTGTTTGGAAGGCTACATAGGCTGCAAAATGCAAATAAGGTACAATTTTCTTATTAATGTGAGAAACTCTTGATGGTAAATTGTAAGGATAATAACTATATATAATTCCTTCAACCTGTGTCACGAAACGGGGCCCGTATTCACAAAAGCAAAGTTTACTCTTAACTTAAAATTTTATTCGTAAGCATTCATTCATGGCGAAGACTTATAATACCCGACACTGCTTCGAAATCATAATATAAGCTCATACAAACAGAATAACAAACCATTCACTGCTTCGAAATTATAATATAAGCTCATACAAACAGAATAACAAACCATTCACTGCTTCGAAATTATAATATAAGCTCATACAAACAGAATAACAAACCATTTACTGCTTCGAAATTATAATATAAGCTCATACAAACAGAATAACAAACCATTTACTGCTTCGAAATTATAATATAAGCTCATACAAACAGAATAATAACAAACCATTCACTGCTTCGAAATTATAATATAAGCTCATACAAACAGAATAACAAACCATTCACTGCTTCGAAATGAACCTGAAACACTCAATGAATAAACTTGTTTCTTGAGATTGTTTGTGAGAATCAGCTGCCCTCTAGTAGTAGAATCAATAGCCATCCAAATAGAGGAAGAATATAGATTGATTGATATTAGGAGCCGCAACAGCGAGGTCATATAGCGCCTGAGAAAGGTGATAGAGAGGTGTGACAGCAAGCAGGAAGGAAATAAAAATGAAAAGAGGGACAGTGAGAAAGAATATAGTAAATAGATGAATAACACAATGGTAAATAACGAATAATGGAAGAATAACAAAATAATATATAGAAGAAGAATAAACAGAAGTAAAATAGATTAATATATAGACGAATAATATAATAATAATAATAATAATATAATAATAATATAGTCAATATAATTCAATACAAGCAATATAATAATGAATATAAACCCTCAAAATTACCTAAAAACAGATTCTCCCCTTAAGGAGGAAGTAGGCTAGTGTTGGTAAATTTGCAGCAACTGATTCCTCCAAACTATTCCAAGCAACAGGACACCATTATTTTTGTTAATCTGGTCCTGTTTCTTGGCATACTTTGGAGGAATCAAGGTGCTCTGATGTACAGTTGAGCAAGTAGAAAGTGCAAGAAAAGTATGGCTGTATATGGCAACAAATGGCAGTTCTTTGTAGTAAGCTTTCGTATCTTTATGAATGAATACCTGGAGACCCATAGCCAATGTAAGGTGGAACTTGATTGTCTGAACTTTGAGTAGAGGTGGAGGTGTTGCCAGATACAGCTATATTTTTCTTGCACTTTCTACTTGCTCAACTGTACCAAAAGTATGCTATCCCCTTAAGACTCTGCGATATAGTCAGATAATTGGAGATAAATGAGTCCTTCAAATATTGTCACGAAACCTCACCTAAATGGAAGGAGCTTGTTTCGTGGCATGGGTCAGGAGGAATCAGAAGCCTCCAATTTCCATACACGATCACAGCTAGGGTTCTTAAGAGGATAGTATATTTTTGGTACATTGGAGTGCCGTGATTGCTCCAAAGTATGCCAGGAAACAGGACTAGATGAACAAAAATAATGGTGTTCTGTTGCTTGGAATAGTTTGGAGGAATCTGGCAGTTGCTCCAGATTTACCAACACTGCACTTTCCCATTAATATAACACGTCCCCGATTCTCACAGGTGTGGATATGAAGTACGATGCTGAGGTGGTGGGCGTCTTCAAGGTGTCCATGATGGCTTGTGCTGCTCTTTGTGAAGCTTCATCTACCTGTAAATCCTACAACTATAAAGGTAAGTATAACACACATCACATTCCGTGTGTGCCTTAACTGCATGTCTCCTGTGTGAGTGTGTGTGTGTGTGTCATAAGCTTGTATCTGCCTGTAAATCCTATAACTTGTACGGTCAAACACACAACACTCAACATTCCTTAGCTGCATGTCTCCTTTGTGTGTATGCTTTTTTTTTTTATTTGTGTGTGTGTATGTGTGTGTTATTCTTGATCTGTCTCGAGTGTGTGTGTGTGTCATAAGCTTGTATCTACCTGTACAGTACATCCTACAACTATTACACAAACCATCTCTTACACCCTGCCCAACCACAAACCAGTCTCCAAAAACACATCCATACACAAATCACCCACCAATCAATCAAAAACTTAAGAACAACACCCTGCTGCATGCACGACCCCCTGACATCCACCCATCAGAATCCTCCCTTCCCCGTGAGGACAGAGTCCACCTGGCCAGACTGCGAAGCGGCCATCATCCGGTCCTTTTGATATATCAAAAGAAACTAGATGGAGCCATCGCAGACATCTGCCCAGGATGCAACACAGCAACCCATTCTATTAAACACAGTATGGAAGACTGCAACGCACACAACGACACTCGCCAACCACACAACATACACTCACTGAGGGCACTGTGGGAATTTTGGGAAAGCCCGGTTCAAGCCATAGCCTTCCTCAAGAGCTCGGGGCTGCTTGGTCAGACAGCTTGAGGAACTTCAACAACAACAACAACTATTACACAACATTCATTATTTGTCTCCTGTGTATGTGTCATAAGGTTGTATTTACTTGTACACTCGCAATCCACAATTCTTAGCCCACTTGAGTCGAAGCCCGAGATCTAAAGCATTCAGTTTATGGACGACAGCTCACCCAAACCATCACGAGGCCACACACATTTCGAAACGATGGAGGTTTTGGGTGGGCTGTCGTCTAGAAACCGCTTGCTCCTGATCTCGGGCTTCAACTCAGGTGGGCTAAAGATTGTGGATTGCGAGTGTACAGTTGGTGGCAAAAGTCCTGTCGCCTCACTTGCTTCACCGAGGCAAGGGATGTTCATAGATTCGAGATTAGTAGGTGTAGAAAACGTGCGTATTTCTCGAGTCCATGAACACTGCGTGTCTCGGTGAAGCAGGTGAGGCGACAGGACTTCTGCCGCCGACTGTACAGCCATAGCTAATAGTGCTGGACCAGTGTCCAAGGATTGTTGGAGGGCAACTGAACAGAGTTTGAAAAGGTGAGTCTTCTAACCTCTCTCAACGTTGAGAATGGTTTGGAAAATTCACTTGTTCGAACTCTTTTCAGTTGCTCTCCAACACTCCTAGGACCCTGGTCCAGCACTATCAGCCATGGCAGTACATCCTAAAACACACCACAATCCTAATCGTTATCTGCGTGTGTGTGACATAAGCTTCAGCAACATTATTAGAATATGGGTTTATACCCATAGCCATCACCCTCATCCCCAGCCTGCTGTGAGGACTCCAACATTGCTGACATCATTAATCCTCAGCAATTTGGTAATATGAAATCCTCATCAACCACCCATTGTCTAGTCAGCTTTCTTGACTTTATCTACAAAAGCCTTGAGAAAAGAAAGACGTCAGTTGCGCTTGCATTTATTGATTTCAAGAAAGCTTTCGACCTAGTTGATCACACAATTGTTATCAAGAAAGTGTTAGATATGGGGCTCTACTCCAACCTGGTATGTTGGTTGGCTGACTTCCCTGACGAGTGGCGACAGGCTGTGCGTTACCAGGGCAGCATGCACACGCCTGACATGTGGAGTGCCTCAGGGTACAAAGATGGGTCCCTTATGCTTCCTCATTATGATTACTGATGCCCTGACTGAAACACCAACTCAATGGAAGTGTGTAGACGACTCGATGGTGGGTGTAACCATTGACAACACCTCCCATGACTATGGACCACTACAAGAAATTCTTGACAGCCTCCAAGCATAGATCACACACAACAACCTGGGCAAACTACCGGGAAATAACCGTGGTAAAGTACAGGAAATGACCAGGGCAAAATACTGGGACCTAGCCGGATCTGGCAACACTGCTACAAAACGGTAATTCTTTCAATAAATAACGAAATGATCGTGAAATCTTTAATTGCCAATGTTGGTTGAAAAAAAAATTGTTCAGAGTGGTGGGAAAGATGTATTCAAGTGTACTAATTGTTCCTCTTTTCACACTTTGCTGACTTGTTCGTGTTACAAACCTTGGTAACTTGTTGAAAAAAGCTGCATGACTGCCTTGACTAGTGGTAAGTTTCCTGTTACCCTCATTGTTTCTCACCTATCAATTACTGCATGGCAAAAAAAAAAAAAAATCCAGTTAATTCAACCAGTAAAGTTTGTGACGAAATTAAAAATACACTGATGTAGACTCTATACGTATTATGCTAACTTACATGACCCAACTCGCCTTCCCGGATTCGTTAACATCTTGCTCATTGATATGAGGTCACCGAGATGACATTGGTAAGACAAAAATTTTATTGATACTGCATCTTTCAAGGTTTAATATGGTTGGTAGCTTCCCTGTTAGTTACCTTAATACGAGCCAAATATCAGTTAAAGCTAGAAGATTTTGCAACATACATAATTTATGTACCATACTCGTTCTTGTCATTCTTGTTATGGCCATACAGTTTTGTAGTTACAATCGTAGTTGTGGTTTGTATGGCTTAGTTACCAATCTGTAGTCGTTCTTGTTGTTGCTGTACAGTCATGTAGTTATAGTCGTAGTAGTAACAGTCATTATTATTGGTCTGTGCCCTATAGGTGTGACGGAGTGCCAGATGCTAGACTGGAGGCCAACCGCACCAACAAAGGACGGGGACCCCAAACTGGTGGTGGCTACAGGGTGGAGCTTCTTCAACGTCCATCCACCCCCACTGGTAACCCTTATATATATATATATATATATAGAGAGAGAGAGAGAGAGAGAGAGACAGAGACAGAGACAGAGACAGAGAATCCATGCTGAGGTGTTCCAACTCCACTTTTAATGATAGTCCAACCCTTCAACCTAACCTCGCGCAGTGATTGAAAATCTTGGAACGTGTCATCACTTCATGGAGGGACTGTGTGATGGTTAAAATTAATTAGCTTATCTGTTCATACAAAATTGAATAATACAGATTAAAGATATGAACACTGCTCCGACATAAGAAATGTTGATTTGTTCATATCCACAATCATCGGAAGGAACTTCTGCACTGATACTTGTTTTACCTACTATGCATTCAGAAACTTTGGACAGTTCATTGAGGGTTTTAATGCCTCTTTGGCCCCAGCTACTCACTTTCAGTTCTTCAACTGTCCCTTCTTTCATTTTTGCTTGCTGTCCCACCTCTGTCGCCAATTCCTTCATCCTACCCTACCTACAAGGTCTTGCAGGCCTAGATCTATCAATTTTCAACCAACTGATTAAATGCCTCCTTATCTCTTGAGTGAGCTGACTAGTTAGCTAATATCTACCAACCTCCCTACCTTCCATATCTAAGACAGTAATCTAACCTACTGATTAACTACATACTTGCCTACCTACTTGGCTACTTTATCTAACTGACCACTAGACTCTGTAACTCTAACTACCCCACTAATGTCATGTGTGGTGTGGTGTACAGCCTGACGCGGGGGACGTGTGCCCCCTGGGTTTTGCGGTGGTACGCTACGATCAGCCCGGCAACCTTAAGTACGACTTCAACATCGACGGGTACACCTGTGTCAACAAAATCTACATCACTACAGAGATTTCGAATGGGAAGACAGGTAGGACTAGGGTGTTGTTAGGATTTGTTTTATTTGGGCTCAATTCTCAATAGGGCAAAGGTGGCAAGCCCATCTAATATGGGGAGGAGTTCAATGACAAATTTTTTGTACTATAACCAATTTCAAGGTCATTTTAAGGCAATATTTACTGCATAATATAAATTGGTGCTCCCTATCCATACTCCCCATGCAGATTGTCGGATGAAATTGGAATATAACACAGGAGTGCTCTTTCTCAATCCGCTGGACTTAATACTAAATCCACAAACATCACAGGAATACTACAATGTCCTCAAATCTTGTGACTCCTCCATGTGTCTTGGAATGATATGCATTCTGACAGATGCTGGTGAGTTCTGTGTGTGTGTCTATCTATCTATAGCTCCAACACCTCGTTCCCTCCGGGAACTCCCACTAAGGGGGTGGCCTCGGCAGAAGCTTCTCCAGCTTTGCCTGTTACAACACTCACTCCTTACTTAGTCAAGCTCTCCTCTGCCCCTCACGTTTCTCCCTCACATACTCTTCCACTCTGCTCTGCCATCTAACCAGAGGTCTGTCTCTCACACCAGGTCCCACAACTTCACTTCCATACACCTTCTTTACAAACTCCTCACCTTGCATTCTCTCTACATGTCCAAACCACCTCAATGTTGTTGTTGTTCTCCCGGGGCAGAATGGCCTCATGCCCCACAGACCCCAGGTACACTCTGGTTGCAGTGAAAAAACAAACGAAAATAAAGGGGGGGCTGGCCCTATATGCCTGGGATACCAAAATATATTCCAGGAAGATGGGACCAGAGCTTATTGGCCCAGGAAGTCTGGGGGCCTCAGACCGCCAGGGAGATTGGGGGGAAGGTCTTTGATCCCACAGCCAGTGCTGTGGGCCCAAGTCCACGTTACCACAAGAGCTACAAGTGGGGCCGCACCTTCCATGAGACCAGCCCTGAAGGGACCTTAAGGGGGAGGGAGTTTACACTGCTGCATGCAAAGGGAAATAGACCCCCGTGTGCTGGCGGTCCACACAGCGGTCTGTCAAATCCACTAGAAAAGTGACCAGATTCTACAACATTCATTATTCTAGCCCTGTAGGGGATGGCAAATATTCACAGAGAATAAAGTCAACCCCCCTGGGCAGACCACCTCAATGTATCACGCTTCACTCTTTCAACCACTCCACACTCAATACCAATTGCCTTCTCTTTCAATCCACATCTCTCATTACTTTCTCCATCCCACCTAGTAAGGTCACATTCTCCTCTTAAGTAACTATTTCCACTGCACCTATTCTAGACTGATGAGCTCTACTCCATGTCCATGTCATATGTCAGTGTTGGCAGGAATATACTATTTTGTAGTCCCCTTTTCACCTCCATACTCACCCTTCTACCCTTCATAATCCTCCCTAGTGATCCTATGACCTGTCTACCCCTCATTGCTCTCTCCCTAAATTCTCCTTCCATACTTCCATGGTTACACACTGTTCCCAAGTACTTAAACTCCTTCACTTCCTCAATCCTCTCACCCCCCCAGAGTTATCTCACATCTAGTCCTAGCTGGTACTCCCACTCTGTATGGATTGGCAAAGTCAATCACTTCAGTTTCTGCCCTCTCAAATACCATCACCTTACTTTTACCAACATTCACCTTCGTTTACACACGGACTGAAACTCATCCACCACACTCTGTAACTCCCTTTCACTCTCAGCCATCGGCACAGTGTCATCTGCAAATAAACTTGCCACCAAAGACCAATTTATTCCATTCACTGTCAACTTCGCCCCCAGGCCATTCACTTTGGCATTCATCTCTCTCATACACCCATCCATGTATATATTGAACAGCCATGGTGACATAACACACCCGTCTCAGCCCTACACTAATATTAAAACTCTCACTTAGATCACCCTCTACCCGCGCACATGCTGTTACTTCTGCATAAAAGGCCTCGATGCCTTTCAGCAAAGACCCCCCAACCCCGCCCCCAACACCATAAATCTTCAACACTTCTGTCATAGCTCTCCTAGTCCAAGAAGGCAGCATACAACTTCCTACCCTTCCCAATATATTTCTCCACTGTTGATTTTAATGGAAATATCTGGTCCACATATCTTCTACCCTTTCTGAACCCTTCCTGCTACTCACTAACTTTATTCCGTTACATCAATCAGTCTTTCTGTAAGAACCTTCCCACACACCTTCCCCAGTACATTAAGAAGGCTTATTCCCCTATACTCCTATAGCTATCACACTCATCCCTACTCCCCTTTCCCTTATAAAGAGGCACAATTATGGCTCTCCTCCAATCCTCTAGCACCTCTCCCTGCCTCCAAGCCAATGTGCATATAAGCAACATCCATTCCACCACTACCTCCCCCCCACACTTCAACATTTCAGCAGTTATTCCATCCACCCCCAGTGCCTTTCCCATCTACAACTTTCCTAACCTCTTCCCTTCCTAATTCTCCCTGTACACCCAGTCATCTACCACCTGCCTCCATCCCCATGCATGTCACCACCGCCTCCCCTCCCATCACTTCATTCATCAAACCATCAAATTGCCTCTTCCACACTTCTTTCACTTCCACTCACAGTAACTCTATCCTTTCTCTTCATTCTCACGCTACCAGGCTTTCCTTATCCTCTTTCCTTTTTAACCTCCTACCAAAATAATTTCTTGTTTTCTCTAAACTTCTGTTTCCTACCAGACTCATCCACTCTACTTTCACTCTCATTTACCATCTTCACCTGCCTCTTACATATTTTGTATTCTCTCCCACCTCTTTCACTTCCTCTGCAGTGTTCTTTTATATGCCTTCCTTTCCTTCTCTACTGCATCTTTCACTTCTCACCACCATGCACTCCCTTTTTTGCACCTCTTGTGTCCCACTACCTCTGCTGCTGTCCTCATCACTAGTGTCTTAATCATATCATACACATCATTCACTCCCACACCTATACCCAACCTTGCATCTTCCAGCACCTCACTCACCCTCCTCTTATATACCCCTCTATACTCAATGTCATTCAATATTGTGTATGTGTATATTATATTTATGTTCCTATTGTTTTCCCAGCCAATAATAAAACAAATATTGCTCTGTGATTCATTGTATCAGTCTAGTAGCATCAAATTTACTACAAAAATAGTGGAGGAATCAATGGTGGTGAAACCACACTGGCGTGATCAAATACGGTGAATTCCTTTCCTCTCTAGACCACTGAAGACGGTAGCAGTGTCCACCGAAACTGTTTGGTTAAATATATTTCCGTTGACAAGGGGAGGAATGAAGGAATGCGATAAAGCAGCTGGATTATCCGCTTATGCTGCAATTCAAAGATCTTTCTACATAAGAGAACCAGAGTATTGGTAGTTAACCCTACCTATTTTCACCTAACCTAGAAGTAACTTACTTTCAGCATAAAATTGTCCAGTTCATGTTTTTTATGTTACAGGGGGAATGCCCATCTCCTGCACGCTGTTAAAGCAAACTCATACTACCTTTCCACCAGCAGCGAAGACACACACACCCGGAGTCAATTATTGGTATGTCTACTGTACGGAACCATAAACAGTGATCCACTACTGTAGCAACAGTCACCTCAACAACCAACACACAGCCAGTAGATATGACAACAATTTTGAAGTCTGACAGATACAGTTGTGGTGAAAGGCTATCCAAGTATAGGAAAGGTGTATTGACAAGCTTGACATAATGGTTCATATGCCATTTCCATTCTGGCACATTGAGCTGAATACCACTTACAATGTTCACTCATATATTTACAGTGACAGTGGTATATGTGCCAATGGAACTGGTTAGTCAATATGTCATACCTACACAGAAGACTTAATATATCAGAAAACACACAGTGGGCAATAACAGAGCTTCTTCACCTCCCATTCCCCATCATGGCCGATATTCATCCCAGGGTACTACAGTCCATAATTACAACTCCACTCTCCCAAGAAAATTATCTTCCACAATCATTCCAAGGCATAGTATCCATTGTATAATACCAAGTCATCTCAATGTCAGTTCATCAGCAGCTTTATCATTCTTTAACCACTTTACTACTTTCTTTATCTCTGCCAAGGATATACCTTCATTTATTCTAAGTCTTGCCCTCTGGATTCATCCAATACAACAATGCTTAAACTAGTACAGAATATGAATTTTTTTTAAATCGAACAATGCGGCCATTTCAGTCCCATAGTGCTGTAGACTAGCAATAATTACTTATCAGATGCAGTTACCACTATGGCATAGGGATGTAGCAACTCCAACAACTGCCATTTCTGTGGTGCAGTTAGCCTTGTTTGCTCGTAGTGGTTTGGAGACAGTAAGGGCATACGGCCATAAAAACCTACTCTAAAGCAGCTTTTTGGCAGTATCCTTGACTCTCTGGAAGAATGCCATTAGGTTAAATACCTCTTAAAAATTAAAGTAAAGGAAATATAAAATATATGCTTTGCCTACTACTAATATCTTTATAATATACACTAATATACAATAAATTGCTTCTTACTGCATACTACCTAATATTGCAATATTTCCTATACATTTTAAGATCCTGGAAAAATATTTGTTTACAATAAAAATAAATTTACTTCCATGTCTGTTAAAAATGTTATTTATATAAACCCCTAAAAATTGGTTAAAATAACTATTTCAATAAAACACAAATGTTAATGGTGAAATTTTCTGAAAAAGAAATACCCCCTATACTGAACCCACTTCTGTTAAGGGATGTACTCTAGTTCTCTGCTAAGAACAAAATGTGTGGCACTCTCATAACCCAACATCATCTCCTTCAATTGAGCAAGTTCCGCCCGGTGTTTTGTGTGAATCTTGGATTTGCTGTTCTTGTAGTAGCATTCAGTTAGCATTTTGTCCAGCAGATAGTGTAGCCATAGTACATTTGTATATGGGGTGAAGGTTTCCCACTCATTTCTGCAATAATTGGGGATCTGATTAACACACAAATCATTAGAAATTAATATCATTACATGTTACAAGTACAAACTGTAATAGAGTTTCAGGAACACAATCATATTACTACTATTTAGTGGTGGTTTCATTATTTTCAAAAATGGTTCCAAGTGATGGCATTAATCATTCTGAACAGCATCAACCAAAATAGAGAGTACTGTATCTGGTGGATATATATGTAGTGGGAAGACATTTCCTAGTGAATAAATTTGAACATATTATGGAAGACTGCACTTCCAACAAACATTCCTTGAGACCCCTAAGGGAAAGCCTGGTCCATGCCGCGGAATTTCTCAGGGACTCGGGTCTGTTCGGCCAGGTAGCTTGAGAAATTTCAGTAAAAACCATAGGTTTTTTCCATTTCTGATAATACAACAAATTCAGTAACATCAACAATCTTATTATTTTTCCATTTCTGATGATACAACAACTCCAGTAATATACTTCCCGTAAGGGAAGTATTGCCTTTGGTAACGTGGGCAGTACTTTAAGGGTTTTGGCGTCCCTTCAGCCCCAGCCAATCCTATTCAGTTCTTCAACTATCCCTCTGTTCCTTCTCTTTCCTTCGTACTTGCTGTCCCACCTCTCTATCACCCCTTCCCACTGGTGAGGGCTGGTTCTTTCCGGAAATGAGGAATTTGGCATCCTCTACCACACCCTGGCCTGTTCTGTCTGTCTGTCTCTCTTACTATTTCTCACTCCTTCTGGGTAGCTGATGAGATCGCTCGATTGGGTGGCACAAGGAAGACTACAGACAGTGGGAAGGTTGGCTCGGGGGTACACGCCCGTCAACCAGCAGTCCCCTTGTCTGTTGCCTTCAAAGAAACAGATCTCCCATTTGGGGGTCCGAGCATCTGCACGGCTTCAGTCAACAAGACTCGGGACTGCTCGGCCAGACAGTCTGGGGAACTACAACAACAACCCTAGTATTCTTCCATTTCTGGTAATACAATAAGTTGTAGTATCTCCTTCCACATTCAGTTCACCCTGATTTCATTTCTGTACCATACAATATTTACGAGAGAAAAGTATCTTACTCATTTGCTTTCTTCATTTGTCGATAAATTTCAAACTGGTAATCTCCCTCAGCAGTGAAGAGGGATGGATCCAAAGCAAGGTTGTTGTATACCACACAATGTTTAGTCTTCAAACGGGAGAGGGTGAAGTCGATCACTGTGGCCTTCAGTCCCTGAATAAGTGTACACCATACATTGTATTAAACCATTATGAAACAGAAGGATATCAGAAGAAAAAAGAAACAAATAGCAAACAATCCAGCAATATACTTTGCTTTGATGCAGAAAACACTCCATAAAAACAGTCAGCAGAGATCAAAATCTATGAAGGGTGATCAATATATTTGTCAAAACCTCACATCATATATACTTTCCAAGGAGTAAGGAACTCCATGCTGGAGATAAAGTAAAATACTAGATTAAAAGTGATGTGGGTAACACTCGCAGACACTCATTTACTGCATTCTGCTTGACTTAAATTTAAGTGTAAAATTATAACATAAAATAATGGCCATTTTCATCACTTATCACATATTTATACAAGTTACTTCTATGTGTTCGAAAATGTTATCAGCTTCATGGAAAATCTTTTAAAATAAAATGGAAAGCAAAAATCCACTGTATATCTGCCACTTACATGTGTTTTCAGAGTGTAGGTCTCGCTGTCAACTTTAAAGGAGAATTTTGTTTGACGAGTGGAGGCCACTAATATGTTGCCCCAGTGTAGATCACGATGTTCAAATTCACACTGCTGTTCTGCCACTGCCAGACTGTATGCAATCTAGTAAAGGATTGATTTGACACTGAAGCTTTTACAAATTCTTTCATAATATAATAAAACCAGGATCACAAATATAAAATAAATATGGTAATAAATATATCAGAATACTCAAAAAACAATTTCTTAGTAATGTACCTTAGTAATGAGCTCTGCAGATGAACCGATAGACCCAACACAGTAATATTCTCAGGTTATGCATATTTTGTTTATGCTCTAACTATCTTATTTAAGCAAAGTCTTCATTAGCAAAGGTTACAATAAACACTTATAATCCCTAAACTGTGGCTAAAGGGGCAAAAGTGACATCACTGGAGTTACTAATATCAATACAAAACAGTGAATCTTTTATAGTACAGCAGTACAGTAGTAGTAAGTGATGGTGAAGGATGTTATACATCTTTGAGCATATCAGTTAACATCTAGCATTAGTACATTAGTAACAGTAGTTATAGTGGTAATGGCAGTGAATTCAGGAGGCACGTACCAGTAACAATAATACATACCAGAAGGTTTGTCTCAATTTAAGAGTTAAAAGTATTTTTATTATAATTATTCAAGAGTGGAATCTGAGTCTACATACCTCCACCAAGATTGAGCATTCCTCCCAAAGCCCATGAGTATTTATGATCAGTGCTTCCAAATTTTTACGTCATTTTCAACAACTCCTGGATCCAGAACCAGACCCCGATCTCTCCCAGAATCTAATAATTTTATTGCTGATCACAAGGTCAACCTTTTGAAAAAATACCATAAATATCATCTAATAACTTTTGTTGAACCCTGCTTACAAAATGACAAAAACAAACCAACCAAACCAAAGACTGAACTTCTTGGCCAGAGGTAAAGAACACAGTATAAGTATGCTCAATGAAATTTGCAACCAGTCGTTACATACAGAATATCATACTTCTCTGCAAAAAACTGTAATGAATAATACAAATCTGTTGGAAAACAGTAATTTTAACAGGGATTAGAGTTGTGTACTACAGTACTGTATTATATTATGATCTCAACCATTTTCATCTGATATGTGTTGACATTTACTTCTTTTCCCAGACATCTTTTTCTCCCTTTTCAGAATGGTTAGAAACAATCGGATGGGATATATGTATTCATTAGAGTACATACAAAATTTCACACCTGTAATTCTAACTTGACTACCATTATAATACACATCATCATCAATACCCCATTTCCCATTTTCAAAGGGGGGATTCTAAGGCAAAGGATAAACATATGAAATCTGTATTAAACAGAGAAAGATCTACCCAGTGGAGCAGGTCACTCGTATTAACTTCCTCATTAAAGCCCATAAGTTTCTACATCAATAACAAAGTTCATTCACTCACCCTTAGTGAAAGACACCAAAGGCACAATTCAATTACCTATCAAGCTTAAACCAGGTTGTCAACCCTAATTCAGTATTTGTTTGAAGTGTATACTGCTAGTAAATTTCTTCCACCCTACCCCATCATGTACAAATTTTTTTTTTCACCCATTCTAAAATATACTGTACTACAATGCAATAAAAATATGAATACAAGAGGGAACATACCCAAGGATTCATGGATTTGCACCCACAACTAACTACAGTACTTTATTACAATACAGGTACACAAAAAATAAAATGCCATGCAATATGACAGTGAACTAACCTGAAGGAAAACGGCCTTTGCATCCCTGGCATTGTTAAATATGTAGCTCTCCAGGTCACTCCCACAGTGCCCAAACTCCAGTACTATATATAACTGCTCATCAGGAAATGCATCAGGACGGTCATTTTCTGAGCCTGAGGGGGAAGCATATTTTTGTAAGCAAGCAATTTAAGGATTTCACTATACAGCACAGTATACTGTACAGTACTGTATTCTTACCCAGCATGCTGTCACAGACAATAATATTGTTTCATTTAGGAACCTGTTCAAGTCCATAATTATAGAAATTTGGGTATTGTACCTGTGTTGGGAAACTGGGGATCAGTTTATCTCAACACACTACTATTTATTTATTTATATACAGGGAACACCGTACAACTACAAATGATAAGCATACACGAGTTACATTCTCTACTTCTCACTAATACAATATCTAAAAATGGTTTATATTAAAGATGAATGTGGTGATGCTGTCAGCAAACAGGAAAGCTAATAAAAAGATATAGGAAAGCAAGCCTGCTTTCAATATAGGACAGTCAGGTGGAAAAGTACAGTATACAGAATTGTGTTTACCTTTTTCTTCATGATATTGGTCCCATAACTGTAGGAGATCCTGGTGATATCTTCCCTGTATACACCAGCAATTCAGCATATGTACAAAGTTCTCTGTCCAATTCTTGCTTTGGTCAGAGTTTCTGAGGTTGCTTAGTTCCCTGTAGGATTCACATACATCAATTTAACTTTCACACCACCACCAACAATGAGAATAAAAAAAACTCCACTAATACTCAATACTATAATATTAATTCCCTCACATTCAGTCCACTGGCATATGCAATACAGTATATTTATCTTGCTTCAATTCTTCAGTTCTATGGTACTTCATATGTGCATAAAATGTTGTCAAAGTGAGTTTCATTCAGTCACATCTGTTCTAATAAGTATTTCCACTGTTTATTATATGAAATGGGGTTTACCCATGCATGAGAGGGTTACTTTCAAAACTGATGCACATACTGTGTGAGCTGCTCAGAGCCGAGAGAATTAATAAATGTGATTGTAGGGGCTCAAAACTGGACAACCTTACCTACATCACTTAAAGGAGGTCGGATACAAGAGCTTCAAGAGCATGATACTGCAAGTTCTACAGTACAGTAATACCAAGCATAAATACAGATAATACAGTTCCTGGCTATCAGTTACTTATACTACATGACGATCTAAGAATGGATGAAGCAAAAGAATTTGGGCTTTTATATTTTCCATTTTCCTTACCCCTACTACCTTCTTAAACAACTTGTACTTGATTTTGTTGCCTAGTACAGTAGTGCAAAAAA
Source organism: Petrolisthes cinctipes (assembly GCA_033782935.1). Classification (NCBI taxonomy): domain Eukaryota; kingdom Metazoa; phylum Arthropoda; class Malacostraca; order Decapoda; family Porcellanidae; genus Petrolisthes; species Petrolisthes cinctipes. The sequence continues at coordinate 92,854 of JAWQEG010001557.1, forward strand.
TAATCTGAATGCTCTGAAAGCTAGACTGAGCATACAGTATACACCAACTTTTTACCGATTAAATCATATCAACATAATCATCCTAATCATCACATGGTAATGATAGACTCTTACTTACCTTGAAGTGATAATCTCTGACATAATTTCATCAAATTTCTTCTGTGGCTCTCCATTTACATCAAAATCTCCCTCAATTGGCATAATCTTGAGTACAGTGGCATCCTCTAGGCTGGTAGGGTTGGGACGGGTCATGAACACTTCTCCATACACTCCCTCTCCAATCTTTTTACAGCAAGCAAGCCGGCTGTCCAGGGTTGATGAAATGAGGCAATATATTAATCATAGAAAATGGAGATGAAACAGCAGCTCTATAAAATATCTGCACATCTCAAACTTTCTAAAAGAGACTATATCCAGGAAATCCTCCCCACAGCTAAAAAAATGACAATAACCCTCCAGAGTACACAATTTCTCCGCCCTCCTAACCACCCAGATGTAAATCAGACCTATTATTTTTTAACTTACACAAAGGAAAGTATTGCCATTAGAGATTTAAAGATCTTCAATTTAGACATCAATCTGTCATCCTCAATCTCCTAAGTCGCAAAGTATCTGTACAGGTTCAGTACTGTAGTGGGATTACAAAAGATGGGAGGTCATTCCATAATGTATCAGTCGAGACAAAATAATAATTTTAATGATATATTAGTCAGGGATTGGATAGGGTGACAATGGGATTCTGAGCACCCCCTAGTCTCATGACAACCTAAACACTTTCTGCACTACTGATGCATAATTAGCCAATTCAATTTTGTGTGCATATTATTCAAAACACAAGCACCACATTTTCTGCCAAAGCCATGTCAAACTTTAAAGTGGTTTAGCATAACACACTAAGTAATTAGATGTGTACATAACATGATCAAACCTAGGTGACAGAAAATTAGCTATTTCTGTGCAATACAGACACATTACAGAAAACAAAAGCTCCAGAGATCCAACATAAAATCGTACCTCTCGGTAAAACATTCTGTCAGTGGCAATGGTTCAACCTGACTACACATATGTAACACTCGCTCTCGAGGGTCAACCACAAGACTGAGATCCTGGTCTGTTCCATGGCTGTTCAGGAACATCACTTGCAAGCCTGACTGGTTGTGAAGTTCTTCTCTGATGTATCTCATCTCCTGAATTTTCTTACCTAAAAACAGAAAATGTACAATGCTTTACAATATAACAGTACTGTATAAAAAAGCTTAATATATATTTCAAATATTCATACATATACTATACATACCATTATATCTGAAGGGATCACTTACTTCAAAATGAGCTAATTTCACATTTTCAGATTTTTAAAAGACTCAATACCTGCTCTGTAATAGCTATATGGTGGTGGCCATAATTTAATCCATCTACAACTTATGCTCACTGAAATTCAATGTGACTAGGCATCTTGAATGAAACTGGACATGATTTTGGACCTATGTCACTCTTATTTCGTTTCATAGGTGAAGGTATTTGGTGGACTTCTTACCATTGAGCCTCATCATCATAATGGATACAGCCAGAAAATCTTATCCATCCTTGGGGGTGGGTTGGGTTGAAACGTGTAAGGAGGGGGTGGACTGTATGAGATAGAATGTGAGTGTCTTATGTTTGTGTGTATTGTTTCCACCACCAGTTGTCAAGATGTGTACACCTCCTTATTACCCATACATACTGTACGGTCATTACAACTCACCATTGTAGACATGTGACAGATAGGAGTCTGCAGTTTTCTCCTCAAGTCTACAACTCACATCAGTCTAAATCTAGGTACCTACTTGCTACACTACTAAATCAACAGGGGCACAGGAGCTTAGCAATTTGTCCCACAATTCCTAAGCCAAGGAATCGAACCCAGGATCTCTTGTTCATGAGGTAAGTGTCTTAACCACCAGACTACTGGTCCCTAAGACGAAGATATTCTCAGTAAAAATGTAAGAGACAGATTCCTCCAAAGTGTAACAAGAAACAAATGGTATCAGTATACTTCTAAGTGGTTTGTTTCCTGGCACAAGAAATGTGAAGAAATCAGGAGCCTCCAATTTGCTGATACAGTACTCCATTAAAAAAAACAAGTTTCAAAACTCACTGATATCTGGTGGAATGACAGACACTCTGAGGCCAATCGTCTTCCTCTTATAATTAGCCTGGAACTGTTTCAAATGTTCCCATGCCCCTGAAAGGGAAAGCAGTAGTAAATGAAACTTTGAATTAACAGAAAAAAATATTAACCGAACATAAAATGGAATAAATAACTTGCATATAGCATGTCTCCTTTTACCTGTAACAACACAAAAATACTGATACTGTACTGTACTATATCATAATATAAATATTACTTCGATATCCACAGAGGAATATCATATCAATAATTAATGAACTGTAATCAGTACAGTTTTACATAATGATCACACATATGTTACTTTGTAAAAGTACCATAATGTGGAAAAGGGAATGTTATAGTTTGATGAATGAGGGAACAGGAGAGACAATAGTGGCATACATGAGGATAGAGGCAGGTGGCACACAACAAAGCAAAAATGGAGATCTAGGTTAGGAAGAGGCTAGGAAAGCAATATTGAGGTTGAAGGTGAGAAAGCCCCTAATTGTTGAAGGAATAATTTCAGAATTGTTATTGCAGTATGGGAGGGGCTATATTCATTGTTTAATAGTACCCCAAATGGAGACTAACACTCAATTCTGTATGGAGGAGTGTACCCTCAACAAAGACCCTCCTACCATCCACAAGTCAGGCATCAGCCACTTGATAAGGGTGGTAGTGGATTTCCTTCCTTACTCCTGCCACATAGAAGTGAAAATATACAGTACTGCCTGCTGCTCTCTCAAACCAGATATAGTACAGTACATATTTTCCCTCCCCATTTTTCCTGTCATTCTATTTCACCTTACATTTCAGTAATTTATGTATATATCTGGGATAACAGTTAACTTTCTTCTGCCTTGATGCTCCACTGTCTGGTAAATATTTGAACCAGGAAACTCATACATACATTTTCTGGTGTATAAATTTAAGCTCGTCAAATCTACAATGACAGAATATGCCTTAGTGTAAGATGAAAATGCAACCCTGAATTGTGGCTGAGGGGACAGGCAGGGTTGGGGAACAGGGAACAGATGTTAGTGAGCTACCTCAGATTACTGGCACCTCTATACAGCAATGGTGCTGATCTTCCAAATAACTATTCTCTCACTCTTCTACTGCTATTATACAGAACAATGCTCTTCTGAACTCTCTTACTGCATGTTTCCTCCCCTTATGAGACCATGCACTCTCACCCCTTTTCTCCAATGCCCAAAGCAAAAGTTAACCATGATTTTCAATCTTTCATGTACACATATGGTCAACTCTGAAACTCTACTGCCATCCACCTTTCCCACTCAGTAAGATATACACTTCTTCAAACACAATGTGTCTATGCATCTTGAATGAAACTGGATATAGTATTGTTCCTCTCACACTACCAGTACTGTACCTGTATATTGTACTTAACAGGTAAAGACATCAAGCAGGCAGTTGGTTTAAAAAATTTCCCTTATTCAAATTTCAATACAAAAAATTTTTTTTTACTGTTCTCGCATCACTAAACTCTAAAACTATGATGTTCCACAAAAGTAGTACATCTTTAAGTTACTTACTGGCCAAATCAGGATCAGCAGAAGATGCCTGGAAATATACATTCAAATTGTCAATTATCATGACAATGGCAGTCAACAATGTAATAAGATTACTAATGACTATAATAAAGCCACAAAATTACACTAATTTTCTAATATGAATAATTTCAATTTAATTAATTCACTTTAAACATCAAAATTTAACCTCTTTATCCCAATCCTAGAAATAGGGCAAATAATATCAAAATATTAAATGTATATAAAGGATATCATTACCATCAAGATTTATTTACCCCTCTTCCCAAAAGTAGAGGTTTCCAGGCTCAGAGAAGAAAAGAAAGCAGAAAAACAAAGAAGTGACAGAGTACCTAATGAAATATATCACATTTACATTTACTCTGACTCTCTATCAATCTATCTATAGCTCCGATGCCTCGTTCCCACCAAGGGGGTGGCCACGGCAGAAGAGTCTCCAGTTTTCCCTGTTCCCACACTCCTTCCTTCCTTGCTCCATCCCCCCTCCACCCCTCACACTTCTCTCTCTCACATACTCTTCCACTCTGCTCTGCCATCTAACCGGTGGTCTGCCTCTCACACCAGGTCCCACAACTTCACTTCCATACACCTTTACAAACTCCACACCTTGCATTCTCTCCACATATCCAAACCACCTCAATGTATTATGCTTCACCCTCTCAACCACTCCACACTCAATACCAATTGCCTTCTCACTCATACACACACTCATTACTTACTCCATCCCACCTGGTAAGTCCACATGCTCCTCTCAGATACCTAATTTCCACAGTACTTATTCTAGACTGACTCAAGTCTTCAATAACTTTAGCCCCCTTCACAAGTACCACATATCACAACTGAGTCAATTCATCAACCACTATGCCAACCCAAGTTTAATCAAGGCTATCATACCTTTCATATTGATTCCTAATCCCTCCTACAGCCTCCATACGTGGAGCTGCCATGGTTTAGCCTTATTTAGTGCTTTCAACTTTCCCTCTCCCTCCACATTTTAGTAATCTTTCAGGGTTAACTCCTCATGATTTTGGTTCACAGTTGTGGCTGCATCTCAAACCATGAAGTGAAGAACCATATAAACAAAAGAAACAATGTGGTAGGCAAGGCAAACAGACCTTACCAGTCACACAACCTGCACCATGGCAACTCCTGCTAAAGTACAGAGTATGAAATTGCTTTGAAACTCAAAAGTTATTCCCTACGATCCTACACCAACACTTTATTACCTCTGTCAATAAAGTTAGAGATGTTGGGTGTTTGCTTCAATTTCTGTCAGTCTGCATGTCAAACAATATGCCTCAAAAAGTTTCAACTGATTTTCAACAATATTGTGACTTATAGGTCCTAGTTTTATATGGTATCAATCACATAACTTAAACCTCCCAAATCTGGCCATTTGAAAACTTGCTTCAACGTTCAACCCACACACTGCAGTTTTGCTATAGTGAATATACAGAGGCATGAAGTTAAGAGAATGGCATTAAAACATTGCCAAGTAATATGGAAAATTGGTTGCTGTTCTGCCATTGAAGGCCCATAAAGGAACCTTCAATGAGGAAACAAGACATCCGTTCACATTATTGAATGAATAAATGAGTGAGTATTCATAGTAACTTTACCTGTAGTACTGCCATGCTTCTGAGGGACCTCCTCCAGTTTTTTCCTGGTTTGACTAGGGTGGTAAATGAATCTGCCTTATTTTGAACAGTGTTATGTAGGCTCTCTTGTTCAATGGGTGAGCTGGAACTTGGCTCTTCGATCATGTTCTCCCCACAATTTTTCAGATCTTGGGCCAACTGCACTGGGTCTTTTTTCAAGTTACCAAATTCAGAGGAGCTGGAAATACTATTCATTTTCATTTCATTTCCTTGCCTTAAGAAAATGCCATCATTTCCAATGTGACTCTCCCTTTCTCTACTCTTTAAATCTTCAGCAACTGATAATTCCAGCACACTATCCAACTCAAAATCATTTTGCCTTGAATCACAGTCAAAACTTTCTCCAGGAGATTCACTTTCCTTTTCACTGTGACTACAAACTGTGCTCTGGTTGCTATTAATCCCCATCATCTTAGCAGATGATTTAGATCTGATGCTTGAGGGAAGGAAAGGACATTTATCTCCAATGATACCTGGGGAAATATCACTTAATTCCCATATGCTTAATTTTTTATCTCTGTTTCTTGCATACTTCTTGCTAGGCCTTGTTGTGATGTATGCTTTTGAAGAAAGTCTTCTTGATCTCCTGGGTGCAATTTTTCCTGTGAGTGTGGTGGGTTTTTTAAGATGACTTGGTGAGTACTTCTCACGGACACTTGACAGGTTGGTATTCTCTAATATATGCTTTGTCCTTCCTAGAATTCTAGTTATCATAGGGGAACATTTGATAGGTAAGAACTGGCTTGTGTTACTTATCAATCTTTCTGCAAGCTCAATTGAAGTGTCATTGTTTTTTCCAGAATGTTTTGAATATGACTTTGGTAATGTCTGACTATCACTAGAAAAGTTGAAGCTATTTCCCGTTGCTGCCAATTTTGCCTTTCTTTGCTTTCTAGTCAGGATAGGAGATTGACTGATGAAGCCCTGATTTGTATTAATCCTCGACTGCCCACCAAGTTTAAATGAATCTTTATTACCTGATGTTTGTCTTGATGCAAAGTTGTGAGAAGTCATAGATATTAAGAAATTTGTATTGTCCTGTAATGCAGTAGTTTTCTGTCTTCTGACTGTTTTTCTATCCAATATAACACTCTCTTCTGCTTTACTATCATAAATGCTTCTTGAGGTAGCTTGAAATCTTTCACAACTGTTGACATGCTTATTATTTGCTGCAGGATTTTCTTCTACCTGGTTAACAATACTGCTCTCATTAGCAGAAGACATGCATGTTACATATTTACTCCCATGAGAGGAACTGCATCTACATACAAGTAGAGAAGATTTACACAATTCCTTTAAACTTGCTGGACTCTCAAACACTGATGAACATTCCTCTACCACCATGCTTGTCTGGTAGGGGACAGGAGACAAAGAGTGCTCAAGCGAAGGGGAGCTTAAGTGACTCCTCCTCCTCAACACACTATTGATTCTGCTTCTCTCAGTAGGGGTACTAGTGCATGGTAAAATATCCTTGTATGAGTTCAGTCGGCCTAAGTGACTTGTTGGGTCTGACTTTTGGTGGCTACATGAAGCTGGAGATGCCAGTTCCTTCTTTGAAGAGCACTGTTTATCTTCATTATTATTTTCTATCTTTGGAGGAGTTTTAAGATCTGGAGGGAGGCATTTTTGCATGGAGGGTGTTCCAGCACCTATTCTATTCAATAATTTTTTAACCCATGGAGAAGGATGCAATGATGAATTAATCGGTGAGCCTGCGATTTCAGCACTGTTTTCTGTACCAGTTTCATGGGTTTCATCAACAGGCAGAGGCTTATCATCATATCTACCTTTATCTGTGTTTCTTGGTATATGTGAATGAGCTTTGGAACTAATATTTCTTTTCTTAACTTTATAATACTTTCGATTTCTTAGCAAATATTTGCTAGTTACTTGTTCCATCTCCTCCTGATCACCCCTATCTTCAAATAATCCATCATCACCAGAGGTGAAAAGTTGTGGAGATGATGCTTGTTTGATGGGCAAAGGGGCCTCCTCAATTTTCTTCAAATTTTGCGGACAACGGGTAATCCTTTCTTGCTTTGCCTGTAACCTTTGCCGATTATTTACTCTGGTACTGGGTATGGGAGCTGTGAGTTTTAACTGAGCCTCTCCAGTTGGTGAGTGCTCCACCTGGCCCTGTTCAGTTCTTAAATCCAGAGAAGTCCCAAGAGATTTAAACAGAATCCCACTTGACACATCAACAAAAGAACTGCCCGAGGTTGAAGAGGTGCAGGTAAGCCCAAAAGCTGATTTAGGTTGCCTGCAAAATAAAATATTACATCAGTCTTTTTCACTGGTACAAGTACCCACACAATTTTAGTACAGTACTGGTATCAACACTGAAAATACACGGGGCTGCTCGGTCAGACAGCTTGAGGAACTTCAACAACACTGAAAATACATTTTTGGGTTAGTACTGCTAGTGGTACTGCCGGTATTTATTTTGTCATTTGCTTAATGGTAGCAATAATCAGTATTCTGTGGTGAGAAGTGCAACCATTATATTTTCCTCTAAAATATGCAAACCTGTCCACCTGACTATCCTCAGAATCATACAAACAGGGCAAATTTTCAACTTGTTCCAAAGTAAAAATTGTTCTTACAGATTTAAAGTGGAAGAAATTTAACACCTGAAAATCTCAATCTCAGCCCCGTACTTCTATTCATTATTGCACAATCAATTGTCAAAATTTTAAAATATTTCCCCTCATGAATCAAGGAAAACGAAGGGTAGTTTCATGGGGCTGGGGTCCTCGGATTGATAGAATGCTTGCATTCTCTCCCAGCTTTGTGTCTCTGGTCTATTTTAATAATAATAATAATAGACACAGACGTGACTTTGCTCAACAGCGGCCCCTTGGACTCTAAACCATTTAGTCACTGATCCTTAGGACTTTTAAGGTTAATACAATGTCTGGCAGCAACAGAGAACTTGGAAAAGAATTGTTGTTGTTCTCCCGGGGCAGAATGGCCTCCTGCCCCACAAACCGCCGGTACACATCCCAGGAAGATGGGACCAGAGCTTACTGGAACAAGGAGTCTGGGGGCCTCAGATTGCCAGGGAGATTGGGGAGGAAGGTCCATATCACTTGTCATAAGTAACAGCCCAATAAATTATCATTCTCATAAATATATTTCGTTTACTATGGAAAATTATCCCGTACTCTAAGACAGTGAAAAAAGTATTAACTAGTTTCACAAATAAAAATTTATGATCATTTCCAGTACTACTGTATACCGGTACTACAGTATGACAATAACAAGTGATAAGCAACATTTCAACAAGTGTGATGCAAGTAAGGTAGGTCAACTGAAATGCCTACTGTACCACATCCTTGGTCCTTCAATAACTTGTATTGCTTGTTAAATTCTCAAATAATTCCACACTGAAACCAACTGAACAATATTAAATAACAATTTGATTGGCATAGTACAATGGCAAATCAGTTGTCTGAATGAAATGCCCATCACAGAAGTACTGCAAGACTGAAAATATGAGTTAGAGCTCAAAATGTGTCTGAAAATGCATTGCTTGTTGAGTAAATTGATTCCATATTGTAAGCCCAACTCATAGTACTGGCAGCATATTATGGCAGTAAATATCAATAGCCCAACAAATTTAACCAAATTATTGTATCTCTGGTACTGTTCTTGGTGTTTACCAATATATTAATAAAATAATTATTGCCAAACACCCAATTATTTCTAAAACACATGCTAAATTACTTGCCAATTACCTAACCAGTTCTTAATCACTAATGACCGCAATTCTAACAGGCTGCCTATCCCCAGAACCACAAATCATGGTTTAAATACAAAATACTGTACAGTACCAGTACTTCTGATTTCAAATTTGTTCTTATAGATTTAAAGATGTAAAATTTACACACCAGAATGTGTGTATGAGTCTCCATGACAAATAGTTACCTCCCTAAGAAGCATCAAAAATGAAAAAAAAAATAACCTAAGTCACCCCTGAAATATATAATTTCTGTATGGTCATAATCCTCTATTATACATACTTTTACTTTTCACCAAACATCGTTACAAAATTATGTAAATAAATATAATACTATACACGTTTCTGTAACCATAAAGTGAAGTACAACTTTACAAAGCAAATATAAAATAAGAAGCAAAAGGGAAGGGACAAAATTTATAGTAACACTGTCACTGGGATGACGACTTCCATCTTGCTCCACAGGGTATTAGAGAGTGTGCCAGTACTCATTGTTGGTAGAGGAATGGGAGGAGAAAGGAGTAAACACCACCAACCCTCATCCCAACACCCAACACTGATGTAAATACAGTATATGGGTGGGATGAGGCGGGGATAGCCTCGGGGACAGCTGGGGTTGTCAGTAGTCCAATCTCCACTTCCCACTCTACTCAACGACCAAAACTAACAAACGTCACCAATTGTTTGGAAAATTAGTACAACGCCAGTTTTTTTGTATCGACTGCAGAATTCTGGTTTTGCAGACACTACCATATAATAGCAAATCACCAGAATTTTGGCTTTGCAATCTTTATGGGTTAAACACATGCTAAATTGCTTTCCCATGAATATATCACAACTCAATTACTCCTCACACTAAGTTCTGTACAGCCATGGCTGACAGTGTTGGACCAGGGTCCAAGGAGTGTTGGAGAGCAACTGAACAGAGTTCGAACAAGTGAATTTTCCAAACCATTCTCAACGTTAAGAGAGGTTTAGAAGACTCACTTTTTCGAACTCTGTTCAGTTGCTCTCCAACACTCCTTGGACCCTGGTCCAGCACTATCAGCCATGGCTGTACATCTCTACTACACTGTTTGGAATCTTGGGGGACAAAATTGGGTGTGCACAAAGACTCCTTCCTTGGATCTATCCTGTTCCTCTTTTACCAGTCTGTCAATTCTCTCATTTTCTCATTCATGTAGAAAATAGTCAAATTATATCATTTTTCTGTCAAGCAACTAAAACCACCTAGGACAAAAGAAACAAGAGAACAGATATGCAAATATCATTAAATTCAAGAGAAAACAACTGTATTCAGGCAACAAATAAAAAATGTGTCATCTCATCCATAATACACACAATGATGAGCTTTCCTTATTTACTAGTAATTCATACTTATAGTAATGAATATTTATACTGTTGCTCAAAGGCCATAATAGCTTACCTGCAGCTTTTATGTTGTCTGCAGACCTCTATTTGGTCCACCCTTAAGATAAGTTACAAAGACCTGTGTACCAAACATTTAACATAAAATGGTACTCACCTGGTTCCTTTTGTAATTTGGTCAAAGGTGTCATTAAAGGAGATGCAGCTTGCACTCTCTATACTGGAGTTTGTGAAGCAGCTGTTAACACCTAATGGTTTCCTCTTACTCTTGTCTATAGATACATTTTCAGTCTGAAATCATATATCAAAACAAATCTACAGTTTTACAACATGGTTTAAGAATGTAGGTGGAAAAGATACAGGATCGCTGGAAAGAACCATGAAGGGTAAAAGAGTGAGGGTATGGAAGTGAAAAGGGGAAAACAGAACTAAGAATGAGTCAAGTCCTGTTGACAGTGGCATATACATTGGAGACATGAATATGAAACTTTGTGCAAAAGTCTAGAGCTGTTTCAGTGAATATGAGCTAATTGAGTAGAGCATGAGGCTTATTTAGGTGGAATGGGGAAAGCAATTACAAAATGTATAAGAGATGTGGTCTGGGTGTGAAAACAACTGGGGTTTATTAAGAGGTTACTCAAAAAGTGAAGGATAACATATTGAAGTGGTTTGGATACACAGAGAGAATCCAAGATGGAGAGCTTAATCAAACTCCCACATTAGTAGACAAAAAGGTTTTATTCCATCAGTTTCAGTGATTTACTGTCACCCTCTTCTGGGTAGTACAAAGAGAGAATTAAGTCATTTTCTTCCAGTACTTCCCTGAAGTTCACATAGGGAAGTGGCGTCCCTATCCCCCACCATTTTTGCGATGGTGCAGTTACCCACATATCCCCTACGATACAGGGAAGGGAGTGAGGGTTGGGGACCCAGCTCTCTAAGAATGACCTCATTAAAGGTTCAAATAGCCTCAGAGCTGGACCCCTTGCCTGTCAAGGGTCCTGCACTGGTGCTATAACCTCCCTCCCCCCCTTGAAAAAAGGGAAATGGGGTACTGATGATGATAATGACATCCCTGAAGAGGGTGACAGTGATCAACGAAACTGTTGGAATAAAACCTTTTTGTCTACTGCTGTGGGAGTTTGATTAAATTAATCATGGTCATGCATGCGTGATTTCCCCAATAACAAGAAAGATAGCTCTTACAGAAAGAGTAAATGAGGGAAATGAGGATGCAAAATGTGAGTACAAGGAAAAGGCTTGACCACACAAGTAAAGACTGCTGGGACAGAGAGAGGGGGACTCTTCTTACGTGGTCACCCTCGTGGTGGAAATTCCTGGAGGGAGACATTATAAAAATCCAGGTTTGTCAAAATATAAACTGTATCATGGTATATATGAAGAAAGCAATACAGTAAAACAAATACTATGAAGGGACCCATCTAATGGAGCCTGCTGGGAAGCTCCCAAAATCACTCCCTGGATATCCAGCCCTGTATAGCCTAGTATCAGTACAGTATTCTACATAGGACTTGAAACTCATCATTTGCTGATAATATATCTTTTTCTACATAATGCCAGCAACTAAATCAAATGCTTTTAGTCAAAAAGTGAAAACTTATAATCAGGTTATAATTCAAATATAAAAACAAATACAGCACATTACCTAGTCTGCTTACCTTATCCTCCAGTTTTAAGGCACTAAAGTCCAAGACATCTTTTGATGGTTTGTTATTTTCATCTTTTTTAACATAAAGTTCAGAGAAGTTTGGAACTATTCTGCGAAGACGTCGGCGTGGCTCTTCATCCTTTTTCTGATAAAACTTGGCATAACTTCGGACCATCTTTGATTTTACTGCAAAAAATGCAAGCATTTGTAATTCAACATTACTGGACTGTACAATAACAACAATGTAACTGTAGTTTATACAGTACAGTACTTGCAAAAACATGAATTTTTTTTTTTTTTTAACATAATACAGTTAGAGAAATGGGTGGGTGAGGAGCAGGGTGAGTTAGGAAGGGAAGAGGGTGTGTAGACCAGATTTTCTCCTTGAGGTGTGCTGTGGAGAAATATCTAGAGATGGGCAAGAAGTTGTATGGTGTATTTATGGATTTGAAGAAGGCAGCATTGACAAATTTGATATAGGTCTGTGGAAAATACTGAGAATATATGGAGTGGTTGGAAATTTGCTGGAGGCAGTGAAGAGCTTGGATAAGGGTGCAAGAACGGCAGTCCGGGTGGAGAATGAGCAGAGTGAGTTATATAATTTAAATGTTGGGCTGAAGCAAGGGTGTGTGATGTCCCCATGATTGTTCACAGTGTATATATGGATGGGGTCATGAAGGAAATGCAAGGAAAAGCAGCAGTGGACGTTGGTGTACCTCTGATAAGGGAAGGGAGTGAGTGGAAGTTGCCTGTGCTGCCGTTTGCTGACAATACAGTTCTGCTAAGTGATGATGAGTGGGAGTTGCAGGGTTTGGTGAATATGTTTGGAGATGTGTGTAAGAAACGGAACCTGAAAGTAAATGTGGTGAAGAACAAAGTTATGGTCTTTGAAAGGGGTGCAGCCACATTCTGTGAGGTGAGGTTGAATGGTCAGGTTTTAGAGAATGTCAGCTCATTTAAGTATTTGGGTAGTGTGATGAGTAAAGATGGGAGTTTAGAGGATGAGGTGCAGGAGAGGGTACAACAAGGGAAGAGGGTCGTAGAAACGCTGAAAGCAATGGCAAGGAATAGGACGATGAGTATGGAAGTGAAGAAGACTTTACATGATAGTGTGGTAATCCCGACACTGACATAAGGGAGCGAGGGGTGGAAAGGAGTTACCTGAGAAGTGAGTGTGGAGTAACATGGAGAGATACACTGACACATGAAGTATGTGTGATGTGGTGTGGATGTGAATGTGCTGGTGTGTGAAAAGGAACACCTTGAGGTAGTTCGGTCATGTTGAGCATATGGGGAGCAAGAGGTTGGTCAAGAAAGAGTACGAGAGTGAGGTGGCGGGACGGAGGGGAAGAGGTAAACAGAGAGCGAGGTGGAAGGATGGAGTTGAGAGGTATATGAAAGAGAGGAGTTGGATGGGAGGAGGGACGCCAGTTGACGGGGGACAGAGGTGCATGGAAGCAATTCATTTGTGGCCACCCCTTCGGGGATTTGGGTGTCTGACAATAGATAGACAGACAATTACAGTATCAGGAAACTTTAAAACTCTTCAGCATTGGTGGTGGCTCTCCCCAACATTGTATGGAGTGGTGACATCTCTCGGAAACATGGCAGAAATATTGGATATATCATAGAAGTTTGAATTAACATAAGTTGATGGGTTTTAAGGGGGAAATTTTGTGTAGGCAAATCTGGACCAAATATCTATTTAGGATATTAGTTTGGGTATTTATTGAAAGAATTACCGTTTTGCAGCAGTGTTGCCAGATCCGGTTGGGTCCCAGTATTTTGCCCCAGTCATTTATTGTACTTTATCACGATTATTTCCCGGTAGTTTGCCCAGGTTAGGTTCCGGTAGTTTGCCCAGGTTAGGTCCCGGTAGTCTGATGCGGTCTAGGTTAGGTTAGGTCAGGTCAGGTAAGGTCAGACTAATTTCAAAATGCCCCATTTGCGTATGCCCTATCTTGGAAATGGGGCATTTGCGGAGAAAATGCCATAGAAGAAAATAGTCTTAGAATGGTCTAAATAAGTGGGTAATGAAGGGAGAAAAAACGTACGCAATAACGGTAATTCATTCAATATTTACCTTAGTTTGTTTGGTAAATATTGAATGAATTACCGTTATTGCGTACGTTTTTTCTACCTTCATTACCCACTTATTTAGACCATTCTAAGACTATTTTCTTCTATGGCATTTCCTCCGCAAATGCCCCATTTCCAAGATAGGGCATACGCAAATGGGGCATATTGAAATTAGCCTGACCTTACCTGACCTGACCTAACCTAACCTGGACCACATCAGACTACCGGGACCTAACCTGGGCAAACTACCGTGACCTAACCTGGGCAAACTACCGGGAAATAATCGTGATAAAGTACAATAAATGACAGGGGTAAAATGCTGGGACCCAGCCGGATCTGGCAACACTGCTACAAAACTGTAATTCTTTCAATAAATACCGTTTGTTTTGTTTTTTTAACTTGCAACACTTTTGAACACTTGTAACACTCATTAAAAACTTGTAAAGATAATTAAACTTAAATATCTGGCTAAGTTAACGTTACTCCAATATATCACCCCTATTCAGTTAGCTTATTAAATCCTAAGTCATTTAATTGCCTCCAAAACATACCTGGGTAATGCACAAAACCTTATGAGGGCCCTTTACTAACAAATTCCTACATTAAGAGTTCAAAAATAAAGAAAAAATTAAAAACCCGAAAAGTCCTGCTTTTGATGGCGGGGATATTTTGTACTTGCAGTGTTGCCATGTCATTCACATCAAGTTCAAGTTTCCCCAACTTCAATACCAGAGAATTTTACTCTTGAACATTGATAATCTTTTTGATATTTCGTCTGGTAGAAATATCCCCATTTAATTTTTAACAATCTTTATATAATTTCTCTGTGTGGACTTGAGCATTTCCTAAAACAGATATAACAGCTATTTCTCTGCATGTGGCAACACTGTACGTGGTTTGTAAACAATGTGTTCGGATAGTTGGATGTTTTCATAAGGATACAGGGGCCGGATACTCAAAAAGTTCCTAAATTAGCCTTCCTATCTCACTTAGGAACGCCTAGTGTAGGAACAGGTTAGGAACTCCTATCTCGTTTCCTAAGTGCCCATACTCAAAACATTCTGGGGAGTTCCTAAACCCTTCCTAACACTTAGGAGTTCCTAAATCCTCTCGGAGTTTCTAAGTCCTTTAGCCAATCAGGAAGGAGCTTTCAAATAGTTCCCGCTTTTTTCCAGCCAATGGGGAAGAAGAATCATATCAGCTGTGTATTGTAAACACGTAATAATAGCACATCTTATATGTTCCTCTTATATTAAAGTGCAGTATAGTATTATATATATTAAGTTCATATCAATTACAAATGAAATATATCGGTAAATATTGAAAGAATTACCGTTATTGCGTACGTTTTTTCTACCTTCATTACCCACTTATTTAGACCATTCTAAGACTATTTTCCTCAATGGCATTTCCTCCGCAAATGCCCCATTTCCAAGATAGGGCATATTCAAATGGGGCATTTTGAAATTAGCCTGACCTTACCTGACCTAACCTAACCTAACCTAAACCGCATCAGACTACCGGGACCTAACCTGGGCAAACTACGGTAAATTTACAGAAGAACTGGGTTCACTATATTGTATATTTTAGTATCATTACCCACTATTTTGGACCATTCTAAGACACTTTTCATCTATGGTGTTTCTCTCGGAGATGCCCCGTTTTACAAACATAATTTGGAAATTAGTCCGACCTTACCTGACCTGACCTAACCTAACCTAGACCACAGCAGACTACCGGGACCTAACCTGGGCAAACTACCGGGACCTAACCTGGGTAAACTACCGGGATATAACCAGTGTAAACTATCATAAAGTGACTGGGGCAAATTTCCGGGACCTAGCCAGATGTGGTAACACTGCTCGATCCTAGCCAAAAACCCAGTTATTCTGTAATAATACCCAAACTACTGGGACCTAACCTGGGCAAACTACCGGGAAATAACCGTGGTAAAGTACAATAAATGACGGGGGTAAAATACTGGCACCCAGCCGGATCTGGCACCACTGCTGCAAAACGGTAATTCTTTCAATAAATACCAATATATCTCAGGAAGTATGGTTGTGTGCCAATAATATGCTTAATTTATGATTTGTTCTTGTGTGTCATGTTCCTCCTGTGTTACAGTATTTTATTTTATTTTTTAAAGTCAGCATTACACATGAAATCAATGTCATTGTGTACTATATAATTATATATCTTTGTTTTAAGCTTAGTGCAGTTTTGTATATTTTTCTGATTTAAAATCACTACATGATTAGGTTAGGTTTTTCCATCCTCCAACTTACAATTTCTTCTCCATCCATCTTTTCAAGCTCAGTCTCTCCTCTATCCCTCCTCTACAACCTACAATCTTTACTCCAAACTTTCCCTTACACTAATCATATGGTGTGGGACCAATGCACAGTAGGCTGTACTGTATATTTAGTGCTGTCTTCTTTACTTGCCTGCACATCTCCACTAGCACAGTGGAAGTGTTATACATATTTTGCCTTTGCAGAAACTGTGATACTGTGTCAACTCAGGTTTATTTATTTTTTCCTTTAAACAAAATGTGATACTTTATGTAACTCAGGGTTATTTTTGTGTGTGCTACTTTTAGGCTTAATTATGTAGGGTAAGGAAATATAGATATATACAGGATATATTTTTTAAAAATTTTATTAGTGGATAAATATATTGAAGAATTGTTAATGTGAGCATTAATTAAAAAAGTTAAAGAAATTTGCCTTCTCATGATCCAACTCAGAGGTAAATAAAAACAAAAAAGACATATTAGTTAAGTCACAGCCTACACAGTGAGACAACTGCAAAAAGAATCCTTTTCATGAAAAAACATTGCTTTTTCTGATAATATATGCACCACTGAGTTCACCACTCTGCTCACACTTGCTTGTGTCACTCCTGCTGTATCCCCAATTACACTTTGGAAGGTACCACTCGCCAACAATCGCAGAGTCACTATATAACACTTGAGTACTTGTTGGTATCGCATGAGACCTTCTAGTGGGTCGAGCAACGTGTGGTTCCAGTTCCTGGCACAAATGTATTATTTCATGCCGAGGAAATCTATAGTAGCGCAGCAAGTGTTCATCACTATGATGTAGAGGGTCTAGCATATCCCTGTAGACTCTCTCACGCCTTAGCTGACGCCTATTTTCGTAGGCAAACCAAAGTTCCATCACTGCACTAGTCTCTTCACTCTCTTGCCTCTCCAACAACAACAAAATAACACGTTTGTGTTGGTGACTTTAAGTGTCGCGCTATCAATTTTCACAACTTTTCTACGGTGACGGAGTTCCTAACTCACTTAGAAGGCCTTGGGGGTCTTTCTAAATCCAACCGATTTAGGAACAATAAAAATGGCGTCCCACAGTGTCGATATTGCTTTGAGTATGAGTTCCTAGCTCGACTGGGGAAGTTAGGAATTCCTAACTGAGATAGGAATTCCTAAATTGTTTTGAGTATCCGGCCCCAGGTAACTTTATTAATTATTCACCTTAAAATTTCTTTACTACAATAGTGAAGTGGCTTATAATAGTCTTCATTTAGTATTATAATCTATACTAAACAATAGTTTGCCGATATTTCACTAATGCAATTAATAGTTATCGGCCATTTGAATTTCCATGGAACCTCTCGAACGCAAACGCGTTTAAACTTTCCTTTAGGTCGACAAGTAATTATAGTGTTTAATAATATTGCGAGAGGCCCTGTGGAGCGGGGCATAGAATATCTAACAACAAGTAACACTACCCATTACCAACAGTAGGGACACACGGGCCGTGGGCGCTTTGTGGTCGCCACACAAAGATGAAAAGAGTCGTCCTTGTGTGGCTGATAACGGCGATTTGTGGTTACGTCCAGGGCTCTCATTTTTGAGGTAATTACCTCAGATTAGCGTAATATCACCCCATTTAAGGTAATTCTGAGGTAGAGATTTTTAAGGTAATTCTGACGTAATCCAGGTTAAAACTTTAAAATGGACATTTATATTCATAATAGTACTAAAAAAATGGACAAATTAAACAAAATTAATTTGGCCGATCTGCTGGATCGGTTGGTAAGCCCTGTGACGAGCCACTCCTTTATCCATTCCCTGTACTTGTCACCTCCATGCCATGTCACTAATCCCATCTGCTATAAATCCCATAATTACCCCAAACCTCTCTCTCTCTAACCATGGCTGAATTAAGTGTCTTGGGCAATATGAATTAAAGGATATGCGTGTGACTGGTCCAAAAATTAGTAATTGTTTGTAGGCTATAATTGGTCATCTTACTTTGCGTTGTTCTATCACGTCCTGTAGGCTATATGGCCATGTAAATTGTGTAAAAGCGCGATTTTTGTCCCCTTACTTTAATATTACTATTTTTACTTTACTCTGGGAGGAACACAAAAACCCACTGCCTTTAACAAAATAAACAGCCACCAGTGTATGCTACTACTCTATCCTATAGCTGGATCAACCCGGTCTGGAAAAAAAAGAACAAGAGACTGATGACGAACAGGACAAGTCCAGTCCCTCCTCAGTACTAGGTATACGCTGCCACCACCAGACCAAAGTTGATCAGAGGAACCAAGTGAGCACACACCGGAAGGGTAGCGTAACGTTACTTTAAGAAGGCTCGCGAGTAAGCAACCCAGACTACAATTTTAACGGGGGTACGATCAGTTATATGAATTAGGAATCTATTATTTTCTATAAAGGAACACAGTCTATTTGTTATATCGGTGACGGAAATACTCAAATAATTATAAACCCGTTTATTTTATAAACTTATGGCACGAGTACAAAATAATACAATAATAATTTCTGTTCCCCCTGACCCCCTCCCTTGTTAATATCTCCTACTCTGTTCTGTCAACTAGGACAGTCACGGTGCGCTCGGCGGCCATGTTGGTAGTATACCTCTATGTATATAAGCAGAGGGTAATGGTTATGTCTAGCACGTTTCATTGATTTAGATGAGTGTTAGACCTCCTTTAAGGGGATATTTAAGAATGTCACGGTTTAGCTGCATGGCAAGATTTTCTAAAAGACAAACTTCCTGGTTTGTCCTCCTTTCGGATCCCTAAGGTGATAGGAAACCAAGGAGAAGCACACGAGAAACTGCTGATCAAGAGAAGGAATTTATGGTTCTCCCGAATATCCAGGGAGCCAACATCAAACACCTCTCCTCCCCCTACAATCTTGGGGAAGAGCCGGGGAAATTGGGGTTTTTGGGTAGGGGAAAACCCTAATAATGACAGGAAAATAATGATTAGTTTGGAATTTATATTCTCCTCTATAATAACCATATGGGATAATAATTTAAAGTGTTAGCTCATTCAGTGGCAGATATGAATATTATGCAGAGAAATAAGGGTAAATATATACCGTGCTTTACGGGCTGTATGAAGGTCTACATGGTGCCCAAGTTGATGCTCTGGTCTTGATGTTTGTCATACCATCACTTCTTTAACTCAACCAATGGTAAGAAATTAGTGTGCCTTTAAACTTTTGTGGCATTTCATGGACTGGAAGTTGTACTCAGGGTTGGGTGATGATATCAAATAGTCTATGACCGAGTAGCATATTCACGATCTGTACAATCGCATTGGCTGCTACTCGCGCAACAACTGCACCCTCTTACCATCTTTTAAATCGTATGCAGTTATGCTATTAATATTTGCATTAACCAGATCAATATTTATGAATGCGTAGACGAGATTTGATTGGTAGGTTTCAGAACTATGATAGCGCGAATACCGAGAACACCCTGTGTTTCTAATAGGTAAATGGAGTTATCGAACGTTTAGTGTAATATATGATTATACTGTATGTATATATTTCTTACACTCACAATTTTATATATATATATATATATATATATATATATATATATACCAAGACATTTGATATACCGGTATAGGAGTAATTATCTCAACTTAAAAATAGCAGTAGCCTATGTTGTGTAGATGAAGGTTTTGTAGTACTGTAAGTTAATCTACAAGACAGCAGACAATTCACCTTTCAGTTCCAATACCAAATCAAATTGTATAGTACCAAACAGATTTTTCATTACTAAATTGGACCTGATTTGGTAATGAAAAATACCAAATGGCAACCCTGCCAGTCTACCAACATTGCGGATGTTTACATCGTGATGTCACGCTGATCAGCTGAGTGAGAACCCCCTATTCCGTGTCTCGCCAGTTGACAGAGCTAACACACAGAAATCCCCCCCCAAAAAAAATTATTACTATGATATATCCCCCCTCCCTTAATACAGTTCCTACTCCCTCTTCTTTCTACTAGTAAGAAAGGAACAATTCCGTGTCTCGCTAGTGACAGAGCTAAGTACATAAAAAAAAATATTACATGAAGTGTCCACCCTCCCACAATATCCCAAATAATTCCTAATAATAAATTTTTCACCACAAGGCCGAAATATAGCTAATACAATAAAAAGAAATCACATCCTAATCTCAATATTACAATTATGAAAATATAAAATTGCCAGCAAATGTTCGTAATTTTCTTTGGTACCACGTGGTTCACTAGACACCAAGGGAGAATGCTATAATGGCTGTCACCCCAGCAGATGAGAAATGACCAAAAATCATATATTAGTTACTATGTCTGAGTGTGAACTCACAATATTCTTTAGTTATTTAAATTCCATCACTGGACTAATGGATTCACCACTCACTATATTCACAATACAATATATATGATGAGAGCTAGTCTGAGCTCCTACCTGTCACCCCAGCAGACGAGAAATGAGCAGGAAATACTGAAGGCTACTCCCTCCTCACTTCTCCTTTAGGCTTTAAGCAAAGTAGTGACCAAAACGTATTTCATTTTCTGGCAATTCCATCAGTTCCACCCTTACTGGTGTATATAGTTACATAACATGACTTACACATATTATTGTGCTCAAATACATTGCCTTCTTCCTTGTTTAAAGTTTTATATTACTGTAATTTACATATTCAAGGCATGTATTGTTCCGCCAACAAGAAAATGTACTGTCCTGACTTTAGACCCTAACTAACTGACTTTGAGATGTATCGAGCATCAATTCATAGTAATGTAATTGTAGAGAATGAAAAAGTATTTGAAAACAATATTTTGGTTGCATACCTAGTTAATAATTTAATAAAAAGAAGTTACTTGAGTATTATTTCTTCATTTCTTGACAATACAGTGAGTAATACGACAGTCTGTACAGTGGGGAAATGGACAGGAACAATATCACACCCTTGACTTCACCTGTTGTCACCAGCAGCTGGCTGTTAAGATGTTTTCTGTCTGTCAAGGGGATAGTATATATCCTACTTTTGTCATTATGGAGGCTACCTTTTCCTCCAAACTACATGAGGAAACAGAATAGCTTGACTAATTATTAATGTGGGGTGTTGCTTTGACTGTTTTGGAGGAATAATTTGCTCCAAATATGCCACTACTACATCCTCCTCTTAATGATTTCCTCGCCACTCCTCCTTTCGTCACTCCCTTAATCTTTCATTGGCATTATCAAACTTGTTTAATTGTTACTTAAATACTGGTGTTATCATCATACACGCACAGGCCAGCCTGTTCGACCCATTTTAGAAAAAAATATTGTAATATATATAAGAAAAATATACATATACAGTATATCCTTAATATGTCTGAAGTAATTTTAATTGAAATCTGACGTAAAATCTTCCAATCTAAGGTAATTTTACTTATAATCTAAGGTAATTCCGAAAATTCATTCTGAGACTGAGAGCCCTGGTTACGTCAGTAACGTCACAGAGTCGTCTGTGTATACGGCTGGCGGCGGCACGGAACCGACAGGCCCAATTATGGCCTAGGAATTCCTCGGCCATGGGCTCAATGGCCTGTCGTTGAAACCCAATAAAGGCGGGAAAATTTGCTAGCTACCGAGCAACCACATGTGGTTTGTGTGTAACGGTCCAGAACACAAATCGGTGCCACACGTGGCTGGGATCGGTGTCTCCTCGCCACAGACACCGACACACTCGCTTGTGTCAACTTGTCAAGTTGTGTGTACGGGTTGGCCTCAAAACAATGGAAACCTATGGGAAGTCACATCCCCGCTACTGTGTGTACTGTGTAATCCCTTTGTGGCGACCACAAAGCGCCCGTGTGTCCCTGGCATTAATAACTGCTGACCTACAACAATTACTACCAAAATATATATCTTCCATGTAGATTGGCTGTCTCCTTCCTATCAACATTATATCTTGTTACATATCCAGTCCTAGGGCGGTTCCCATAGCAGAACTTTGTCATTCAAAGGTATTGGATAAGGGCAAGTTAGGTTCACTGATAGGAGACTCACCCCAAAACCAGGTATGTAAGCAAAAAAAAGTAGTACAAATAGATTGTACTAATTATGGGATATAATTGACCTATGATAGGATGAAGTAAAGGGTTTGGTAATATTATTAATATAATTAACAAACAACATAAGATACAATAACACTTATTATGCAAGACCAATTCACCTTGTAATTACCAATGGTTACCGTTAATGAGTCACTTGAATCACTACCCTAGTGATGGGTACATTACTAAAGATACCAAAGCTAGGCTAGGGTATATGGATGCAGTATAATATAAGTACACACGTAAAAGTAATATACTGATTAAAGTAAGCCTAAGCTAGGTATAAGGACACAGTACATTTGAAGTACGCACTTTGAATAAGGATACTGATCAATGAGAAGAGAAATCACTAAAGATACTTAAGTATGCAGGAACACAGCAAGTAACAAGCAGACACCCGACTAGTGGCAGTAATATCCACGGTGTTTCACAAAGGCCTGCTGCGTTGATGTAAAACTCTCCATATTAAGACAACTCCTACTGGTCAGGGATTGGCTATTTGGCTGTACAAGAGCCGAGGTTGACTGAGATTGGCTAGGAAGGGATCTTCATTATAAGTGCCCTAAATGTAATGCATGGAACACATGTTACCTCAGCTTAGCATCCAAATACTTAAAGTAACCATATCACTGTGGTTAATCAAAAGAAAGGTTAATAATAAAATATATATACATATAATGCAAATACTGAAGTGCTCCGAAACTAGGTCTGATCTGATTGGTTCAGAAATAATCTTTGAACTGGCTGGCAAGTGAAACATACGAAATACCCAAATCTAGGACATGACAATATACAAAGATAAACCTACACATAATTATATAACATGACAATATACAAAGATAAACCTAACACATAATTCTATGACAATCTGATTTAGCATCATGTACCATTATGAACTATTTTAAGACACTTTAGTTCTGTGGCATTACAGACGGGAATGTCGTGTATACGAAATATGCCCATAACCTAATGATGCACAGAGCTGTATGTATATCCAGAATCCAGAGATGGGTAAATTGTGACATTATGCTCCGTCCGCAGCACGTCCTAGCGGACATACCACTCGCACACGTTACTTTATTTGACATCATATTTTAGCATTATAGGACCCTATTCCTTATTGGCATTTCTATAAAAAATGTTTCATATCCTATATCTATTCACCTTCCCACACGAGAGGAATTTAAACAATGTCAGAATGTCTAGTTTTCGAGAAGAGCTCCTACCTCCCGGGCAGTAGTTTGAGAGAGATGTCAATATATAATGTCTCAGTGTTGATGGTTGAAGCTTATCCTTTCAACCATGCATAAGGATCAATATCCTGTATCAGTATCTGGTGACATACCTTTTCATCGAATTCCAGACTGTGAACAGAAACCACCTCATCTG
Source organism: Petrolisthes cinctipes (assembly GCA_033782935.1). Lineage (NCBI taxonomy): Eukaryota > Metazoa > Arthropoda > Malacostraca > Decapoda > Porcellanidae > Petrolisthes > Petrolisthes cinctipes. Next base: position 116,859 of record JAWQEG010001557.1, read on the forward strand.
AGGATATTTTCATCCACTTGAAAATACATCCTTTCTCTGTATATATATAATATACAACAGTACTGTAGTATATTTTGTCAACTGCCGTGGTCACATCAACTTAAATTCATGGGCATTCCAAACTGCAATGGGTGTTTTCCAAAAGGAAACACCATATTCTTACTGTTATGTAGGCTACTGCTCCCATACCTTTCTGATCTAGGGCCAAAAATGTTTCTATTACCTTGTCACTCATATTTCAAATCACCCTTACAATATGTCATTCATGTAAAACTCCACTAGTATTATTAAAAGTTAACAGTCTTATTTTCACTTTTTATTATGATACCAACTTTGCATCATATAGTTTGCATATACATTAATCCAACAGGGCCTTTGTGTATTAAGTAAAATATGCATAAATAATTGTGTGGAGTGCACACTAGAAGAGGGAAGTTTATGTTATGTAGCTTCTATCAAACAACACAGCAGTCTTAGGGCATCATAATATGAGGGGGGTTAAACTTCAGACAAGTAGACCAAAATATGACAATGAGGGGAGTAAAACACTTGAAAGTCTAGTTATGAACAGCAAACAAAATGTCCTTTAATATCACCGAAGTCATATTAATCTGTACTATAGTGACTGGCAACACAAGACTAACAGCTTTATATATGGTTATTTCTTTTTTCTTGATCGTTAATGAAAGACGGTAAGATTCATTATATATACAACTGAATCTGTCAAAGGACTGTAAAGTATTTTATCTATTTAGCTGTACATGAAGTGTCCAACTCCACTTCTACTGTACATAATTTACTTGTCTTTTTATTTCTTGTACAATGTAAGACACAACTCTGTTCCAGAAATTTTGCAAAAGTTTACCAAGAAAGATGACAATTATTGGCACTCTCTTCCTGACATGATCAGAATAGTTGATACTGTGTACATTATAAGGAAAGTTGCCACACAGGTGTTAATGAATTTTCACTTACCACATGAGTAACATGTGAACACTGAAAAATATTATTGTATTGCATTCCAATGACATCCTGATGTCAATTGGTAAATAAAATGCACATTAGCCAAAAAGATAGTACAGTAGGAACAGTATTAGAATTCAGTACTGTAATACTAGTATTATCACATTATATTATACAGCTTCTTGGTTAACCTCCTTGCACTCTTTTAACACAGGATGTATCCAAGTGAAATTCAACCACTCTTACTCTTTCCAACCATATAGGTTGCAATTATTTTTGCTACAATTTCCAGTTGCATCATACCCCGGGTTAGGATGCAATGCAGGCCTGTACCAAGTGAAATATTTGATCAGCTATCTCCCTTCTGATCCTAGCCAGCAGCAATGATATATTAGTTTGGTGTTGATGTGTTGATTTAATGTCATTTTATTTTTCATGCATTCATAAATAAATATATTGTTTAGCCATCTTTTAAAGGATATCCAAATAACAAATAAGAGACAGCAGTACCAGTTAGTCAGTCAATGTCTCCTTGCAGTGTAAACACAATCACACAGTCTAGACATTAAAACAACCCATACCATTCTCTCTATGTTTATTCATCATGTTCATGTTTTTAGTGTTTTTGGAGGTACCTTCCATAGCCCAAAAAAGCCAGTACAGTCCTGTATCTCAAATGACTCAACCCCATTATTTGGATTATAGGACTTTTGTTGCTGATGACGATATGAACAAAATCAAATCAAACCCGTGTCTAACATACTGTACACAATGAATGTTGTGGATGAGTGGCAAATAAAAATTACACATCAAAAACTTCAAAAATTCAGATCACTGTTATGCAACAACCAGTTATCATAATGTAGAGTTTGTACCCCTCCCAATCAGGGAAAGTACTATCTGAACTAATGTCGGGGAATCCTCGGTATCTGTTGAATGGAATACAGCCACAAAAGGCTCAATGGTCAGTTACTGGAACTTTCTGGATGCAAGACCTCCAGATAAAAGGATGTTTATTATATCTGTGTGATTATAGTGTTGAATAAATGAGTACAATAAAATGTAATAATTCATTTTAACTTAATTATTCAAGCATTTGGAAGGTCATTTATTCATATTTAACATGTAGCAATTTCATAACAATAAAGTTATAAATAAGGGCAGGGCAGAAGATCGAATGGATACAGACTCCAATGTTGCATGCATTGCCGAGTTAGGGGTCTGGGCAGGTTATGGAGTACTGTACAAGAAAGCAGTTGGATACAAGCTGCATCAAAAGAGTTTGAGAGGTTTAATTTACATGACTGTTTATATCCCTCTGTGCTAATTATACTTAATAATGTGTCTCAAATAATCCTATATTTCATTTCCTGTACATGTATAAGAAAAACAGTACAATTCAAGATACTATGCTCCATCTCTGATTAACATCTGTATAGTACCAGCATTCAATGAGGAAACACAACTGTTCTTTGTTGTCTGATCACGGACATCACAGCATGAAATTTAAGCATGACTGATAATGGTTCCTATATCGTGTCAGATTGGCTGTCAAAGATGTATATATGGACTTTTAATTCACAAGATGGCCTAGTTCTGAACCACAATCACACTAGCTTACCACAAGCAGTGATGTCGTCTAGGGAAGCCTTTCATCGTTACAGTACGTTTTGTCTGTTGCACATGTTCATCAGACAACTGGAAAACAGAATTTTGTCTTATACTGTACTTTCACTGCTTACTGCCACTAATGAACCTAACAATTTCTAGTAAAGGATTTGATAAATACTTAAAATTTATATACAGTACACTAGAAGTCTTGTTGCAGTACTAAAAAAATTCATTTGTATAACAGTCCATAACTCCCCAATGACTAGCGAGAACACTTGCCATTTCTATTGATAAAACTATGCTTGGAGTACATTACTAAACAAATTTAGTCGATAAGAATAAGTGCCTTCAACAAAAACTTTCAATTCTGGCACTAGGTCAGACATGAGTTCATAACAAGTTCCAGTACATTTGTCACTTTAATATATTTGGCTACAAGAAAAGTAACAACCAAACATCTCTTTCTATACAACATGATGTAAAGCAAAGAACAATTTAATGCAAAACAACCTTCACATGACAAATACTGAATTGGTTCAAGAGAATAGCCTACAGTATCATTATGTGTAAGTCTAAAAAAAATTTAAGCATACAAAAAAAAAAAAAAAAAAAAAAAAATATTAACAAACAATTAATCATCCCATCTTGATTTTCTCCGCCGTTGTTGTGCCTGTGCAGAGGACGTTCTGGTTATGGTCCACGAGGTGTCTGGACTGGCAGCTGTAAACTGATACCAACAAATGCTTCAAAATGATGAAAGAACTTGTCAAATTATATTGATCATTAAGATATTGATGAAATTAATGGGATATGATAAACTTCACTAAGTCATAATTTTCACTGTGTAATGAACTAACTACATTGCTCGTTAATGGTATATTTTAAAGTAATTTTTCATGACTTAATAAAAAAATTAAAGAAAGGAAAAATGTGGTTAAAAATTTACACCATACAAAAAGTACCACATTAGAGGATTAATTTACATAATCCTGTACAGTACGGTACGTTTTTTTTTTTTATATATATATATTCCGACACTGGATATAGGCTTCATCAAGCCCGTTACTGTGGCCCAGGTCATCTGCTACTCACACCCACACACACACATCACGACTTCCGAACTGGTACCCAGTCACAGAGGGAGGGAAGTGAGGGTATTTCCCAAATACTGCAGCTGTTATGGTACCAGCAGGGGAGTTTTACAACATTCAGTGGCCTTATATTTAGTGCCTGAAACTCAAATCGGAAGATGTAAATATTCTTAGGCCCTCACCTGAGAGGAATCGAATTTCCGACCTATAGGTTACGAGTCCAGAACACTAACCACTTGGCCACCTCCCTTCAGTTAGCAGTTTAGTCAATATTTTCATAATTATTTGCATCATGACAGTAAATATTGATCAACTGCCTAAATTCTGAATGATGACAAAATGTAACATGCAATAATCATATTCAGTCTATTTACAGATTAACTTTGACTTTATATAGATAGCTACATAATTATACCCAAGACTTGTAATGTTGTTCCTTGAGCAATTAGGATATATTACTGTATATACAGCATAGACCAACCTGACTCTTGTACTGTGAATGGAAGGCAGCTTTCATAGCAGCCAGTCTATTTGTGGCAGGTCCCGTCATACTGGGGTCACCACCACCATATGCCTGGCCTGCTGGTCCTACAGCTGCAACCTGACCACTGCTGCCATCGTCACAACTGCCTCCAATTCCAACACTGCTGCTGCTACCACCTCCATCCCCTGGGCAATTTGACTAAAGTTATCTCCTCAAAATCGCAATCCTTCGTGGTGGCCTTGCGGGGCTCCAACCACATTAATATTGTAGTCACATTCTTTAAGTTTTACCAAGGCATATTTCAGCCTTATACGTACAAATAAAAGGATAAATTTTACAGACCAGAATACTAATTTCTTTGTTTTATATAGTATATCAAATATTTACCCCACAGTGAAGTGAAAAAAATGTAAAAATATAGTAGTCACCATTGATGTGAGGGGAATTATGGTAAAAATACATTTAAAAAAATCAATTTTCATAAAATATCTTTACTGAAAAATAATATGACACATTTCTATATTAATTCAGTAAAGGAAAATGGCATTAGGAGCCACAAAAGAAATTATAAAACAAAAATTGGAAGAAGAGCTCTCAGTTCAATAATTTAAATAAGGCCTTATTTATGAGAGGGGCTAGAGCGGAGGATGTAAAGTAATGACTCCATGCCCTCGTTGTGATATCACGAACACTTAAGTGGGTGCACATAACTACAAAATTAATCATTTTAAAATGTATTCAGGCAAAATCACCTAAAGTTTAAATATAATCATCCAAAGACATAGAGATCCTAAGTTTCAGCAGGAATGGAACCCATGAATGAGAAGTATATACAGTAAAACTAAAAGACGGTTTGAAGCCAAGTGAGGAAACATCAGAGAAAAACAAGCAACTATTGATATTTTTGTATTATTTCATCAAAGAAGGGTCCTCCTCACATACTATACTTATTTTTTTACTCATTCTGTATGAATATACTACACATCACGTCTAGAGCCAATCAAAGATGCCCCAATCTTCCTCTATTGTTTCAAGAAGAAGGACATTAAAAAGAACTTGGTTTCATATTTGCATTCTTAAACACACAAGAGTAGTAGTACATTAATATATCAGTTATTCCCCACCACAGAAACACTCAAAAGCTACATAAAGTTCGGAAGTCCATGCTTATGAGTGGTATTACAGTACTATAGATCAGCTTCCAAAATTAGCTCCACTAAAACCAACTCACCTGAAGCTTCCGTAGGTGTATTAGAACCAAGTCCCGGGCGCTCTCTAAAGCCAAGGCCGCGCCCTCCTAGTGCCTTAGCCTTACCCTGCTTGAAGCGAGACTTGCGGAACCAGGCACTCTGCATGGCTAGCTCCAGTAATTCATTAGGTACCTCCTGTGCTGCTCCCTCCAAGTTTCTAACTAAATGACCAGCAAATTCCTTGTCTTTATCAGTCACCAAGGTATATGCAGTACCCTTCTCCCCGGCACGACCTACCAACCAGAAAAATATAAATTATTATGGTACAGGTCACCAATTTTATGGCTGAAGCAAGTTGGCAATATCTTGGAATTATATACAGTATAAGACAGAATGGCTATTCTCTCAGTTTTCAAATGAGAAGGACTACTTACAGTACTATCTCTAGTTCATTATTGCTCTCAATCTTGACTTTCCAAACTCATGCCACTCCTAAGTTTCACTCCTTCAAACAATCCTCTCGCAACCTTTGTACAAATACCACACAACAGATACTTATAGAATACTTAATGAAATAAAATATTTATACACCACTTCTTGTGACACCCACCTGTACGACCAATCCTGTGAGTGTGTGTATCAATGTCCCTGGCCACGTCATAATTGATAACAGTTCTGATGTGGGGGATGTCAAGACCACGTGCTGCAACATCAGTCGCCACTAATATTGGCTTCTCTTTCTTTTTAAATGCAGTAATAACCTCATTTCTCTCAAACTGGCTCATGTCACCATGCAATAAGAGAGCTTCAAACTCTTTGTTGACGAGATTGTTGCAAAGTTCCTCAGCATTAGCTTTCTTGGTGACGAAAATAAGGATGGTCCCAGATGACATAAACTCCACCAATCGTTGTAACAACCATGACCACTTGTGGTTACCAGACTTTAGCAATCTGATGATCTAAAAAACAAAGTACAAGTAATTCATTAACATCTCCAGCAAACATATATACCCTAATGATCTGAGAAAATTAGGAACAGAAATTACAGATATCACATTAAAATTTTTGAGGCATCCTATAGAAATTAAGAGAAATACTTAGGCTTAAAGTTTGTCTTTGGCATTAGAAATACCTATCTATCTATCTATCTATAGCTGACACCTCGTTCCCTCCGGGAACTCCCCCCAAGGGGATGGCCACGGCAGAAGTGACTCCAGTTCTCCCTGTTCCAACACTCCCTCCTTACTTGTTCAAGCCCTCCTCTACCCTTCACGTTTCACTCTTCCCTCCATTCCAACACTCTTCCACCCCCCATCCTTTCATATGCGTTTCTGATACTCCACATACATCTATCTTGCTTCTTCTGACACACTCCACAATCTCTCTCCTTTTCACCTCATTCACCATTCCATTCACAGTCATTGCTACTACTCTCAAGGATTCTTCCCCTTTCCTACCCCCCACAGGGCAGACTGGAGACCCCTCCCCGCCACTAGCCGCAGCTGTCCATCCCCCCATTGGGGGGCCACTGGTGGCTGGCAAGGCCAACGCAGCGCTCAATCCCGGAGGGACCATCAAAATTGTCAAAGTTCCTCTTAAAAACACCAAACTGTAATAAAAGATAAAAAAGGAAAAAATGCATATTCTACACTTATAAAAATAATTATAGTTATAATTATAATTTTGTCAATAAAAATTTTAAAAAGGAAATTAAAACCTATATGTGATAAAATAATTACAATTATAATTTAAAAATTATTTTGTCTCTAAAAAAAAAATATATTAAAAAGGAAATTAAAACCTATATGTGGAGGGACCTACTGTGCCTCCACACCGCCTCCCCCTTCAGCTTCACCTCCAGCATCTATAAAATAAAATAATGATAAAAATAGGGAGGTGTCCCCCGAGGTCACTATGTGGAGGCGGGGTGAGACTTACCTACCCTTCCTGTGGAGGGGTAGGTCACCGAGGTGCTTTGTAAAGAACTTCCCAATTCCGGATGGTAGCCACTGCACAATGGCTGCATACCTCTTACCTCATTGGTTACGATATTGCCACTGCGCGAATACCTTATAAAGTTAAACTGAATTACAAATGGAATTTAGCCATCTCTTCTTTTATCATATTTAAAAGTACTGCACTGCCTTTTCACCCACTACAAATCTTAAATTTTTCTGGGATATCAACTAAATAAGGAAATTAAGTTTCCAGGTAACAAAGCATTTGGTTTTGCTACATTTGTATATTACTGAAAAAACAATTACCGTACACAATGAAAAAGGACAAGGTACCATCTGCAATAGCCTTCATTTACTTTTGTGAATAGTCAAAGGAAAACATTTTGTTGCTCTGAGGTAGTTGGGGTAGTAGGGAAGTGGCATCCCCATCACCCACCATTCTTGCGATGGTGCATTCAGCCTTGTATCCCCTACGATATGGGGGTGGAGGGGGAGGGGACCCCACTCTCTAACAATGACCTTACCAAATAGCCTCCGAACTGGACCTCTTTATTTGTCAGGGATCCTGCACTGGCGCTAGAGCCTCCCCACCCCTTGAAATTGATGAGTTGGGGTAGACAGCCCCACCAAGGGAGGTAGTGTGGCAGAAGATTCAAAGAATTGTTTGAATTTTTATGTCTCTCTCAGACCTTGGCTTCTGGCTACATTTCTTTGTCCCCTATAGGTGGGGCATCAAACCACCACCAGTAATGCAATACAAACACAATCAATACCCCATTTCCCTGGAAATATCACCTATACAGGTACCAGTATTATCTCTACCCTCTTCTCAACATAACACATTACACTGCATTTCACAAACCCCCGCTGGTAGTTCTCCTTGAGGCAAGGAATGAATAGCCACTTTGAGATGGACAGACTGGACCCTAGTAAAACCTTGCCTGGCCTTGAAGATCATGAAGGATGAAGGAGAAAGCAAGGATGGACAGCAATTACAAACAAAACAGTAAGTAAAAAGGAACAGTTGAAGAATTGAAGGGGGAGTGACTTGGGTACCACAGAGCTCCCAAAGCCTTAAAATATTGCCCACATCACCAAAGGCAATACATTTCTCTGGTGAAAGAGGTCAAAAGAAAAAAATAAGTATGGCACCTGTGTGACATCCTGGTTAGCCTCTCCAAGTTCTCCCTGAACCACTCTCACTGGATCTGTGAGCACATCTCGGGCCAGCCTCTCTACTTTCTTCTTAAACGTTGCTGAAAACAGCAGTGTCTGTCTGTCCGGCCGCACATGGTCACATATTGATCGTACCTGAAAAAATAGAAGCAGTACACATTACAATTAATGTAGAGAATGTAGCTTTATGCATAAAATAAACTGGTTATATGAAATTAATGAAATCCTACAGCCTGAAATTTCCAGCATAAGCCTACGTTGGAAACGTTCTTAGGATTACGTAATTCAACAAAAATTAAATAATCCTTTTAATGTATATAATAGTGTGTGTGCTTGAACTAGCTGGTGATTACTCACAATTCTTGAGTTGGTGATGCTGGGAAGTAAATATGGATGGCATCAATGCAACAAAAAATGAACTCAAACACTTCATCAAAGTAAACAACATACACATTGCCATCTTACAAGGCAGGACTGGGCTGACAGGACTGGAGAGGACGCAACACTATGATACACAATCTATCAATTTTACAGATGCCAGTGCACACTTCATATCCCTCCTTCCCCCACAAAACTCTACAATGGAAATACAAGTTGTTAAAGTGAGCAATGGAAACAAATCCCATACAGCAATAGTCAATGTATATATCTCGCCCCAATTGTCACCCAAAACACCAGTCAGCTTCTACCCCCAGCTTCACTACATCATCGCCCAATCTGACTTTATCCTGGGTGGTGATTTCAATGCCATGGTGTCAGCCTGGTATGACAACAACCTCAACATAGACAGAGAGCTTGATATTCAGTCCCAAACAGAAAACCTATTCATTCTAAACAAGACTCATTCATCACCATACCCATATTCCCCATCAAGTCCTATAGCACCCAATATCCTTGGATATCACCTTTTGTTTCCTAAACCTCTCCCCCATAACCCATAACAGATCCAGAGGCTCTGACCACCTGCCAAGCATTATCACCACAAAAACAAAAGTTACCCCCATTGGCTTGGGCCACATCTACGCCAATTCTGCCGTCACTACCTCAAGAGTTGCGAGTGATTGCCAGCTTGAGGAATGATTGATTGATTGATTGATATTAGGCGCAGCAACTGCAAGGTTATAATAGTGCCAGAAAAAGGTGATGGATAAAGGTGTAACAGCAAGCAGGAAGGAAATAGAAAGAAAAGAGGGACAGTTCAAGAATTGAAAGCTACTGGCTGGGGCCAAAAGGGCACCAAAATCATTAAAGTATGGTACTGTATTGCCCACATCACTATAGGCAATACCCCCCTATGGGGACCAGCTAGAACAACAATAATATCCACCACCTCAGTGTACTTCTGCATACGTCCTTCATCCATTCAACAGCTTGAACAATATGTACTGACCTGTGGTTCAAACCCCATATCAAACATACGATCAGCTTCATCCAGGACCAAGGTGGTGACACGTTGGATGTTTGTTGCCTTCATCTTGATCATGTCAATCATTCGGCCTGGTGTCGCCACAACAATCTCTGCCCCACACTCCAATGCTTTACTCTGCTCCCATTTGCTGCCACCGCCATATGCACACACAACCTGTTAATTTATCATGTTTAAATATCTTACTTTCATTATGTGACAACAGTACAAAAAGGTAGATTTCTCAATAATTGTTTAATTTCATTGTAGTCTGTCTAAAACTGTTTAACATCATGACTCCATTTTCCTTTCTTCGAGGAAGATTTATTATTCAAAAAATCATGAAAATAACTTCTATGAGGACAGTACTGTACATGCAATAACCAAACTGCACTTTCACTGACCTGGATATTGTAGACTTTACCAAACCTGCGGGCCTCTGTGTATATCTGTTGAGCCAACTCACGTGTGGGTGCCAGAATTAAACCAATGGGACCCTCTCCAGGTGCAAGTTCTCTCTGATCCATAATATGGACCAACATGGGCCAAATGAATGCTGCAGTTTTCCCACTGCCAGTCTTAGCAATGCCAATAGCATCCCGCCCACTTAGCGCAATTGGGACAGACTGTGACTGGATAGGAGTGGGCTGAGTGTACTCAGATTTACGGATGGCCTTCATCAGTGCCTCATCAAATCCAAAGTGCCCAAAACTTGTCACTGGTTTGGGGGCATCAAAACCTGTGACCTGCAAAAACAATATTAAAATGACCATATTGGTTACAGAGGATACATGCTATAGATAACAATCATTCTCTTAACCCCTAAAGACCGTAATTCCCTAAGAGCAGCTGGGAGCTTCTTCTCACTCCTAAGTGGTGGGAGGAAGGGAGGAGAAAAGGAAATCATCACCATCCTGATACATGACTTGTAGGCAAGAGAAGAGGATCATCATCAGGAAGACACCCCCCCAATGGGTGGATAGTTCTAGTAAACACTGGACGTAAAGTAAACCTATATACAATATTATCTATAATTTACATTCATGTTGATAAAAAAAAAACGAAGCATATATAGCCATGTACACAGCATTTTTCTGCAGTCTTCATAAATATCCATCAAATGCTGGAGTATGACCTACAAAAACTTCTGCGCAGAAACATACCTTGATACCCAGTTTGGTCCTCAGTTCATGAACCTGTATAATTGAGAGGGCAGCAATATCTTCATGTTCCTGGTAAAAGTTTTTGGTGAAGTCTGAATATTCAATGGTGCTGTGATCGATGGGGGGCAGTGGATCTATGTATTTGGGTTTCTTGGGAGCAATTGGGTTTCCATCTTCATCATACTCAATCTCATCTTCACTGTCCTCTTGTTGTCTGTTGTAAGTATTTTTAAGATGTATTTATTATATCTTTCAGTAAAACAACAAAATCAATCTGTACATTACAAGAGCAAAAGCATATTACTTTTCCTGTACAGTATTATGTTATGAATAGGATATATGATGTGTTCAGGGGAAAAAGTGCAATGTCACCACAATGATTTCCAGTGGTGATTATCTATTATCTTTTGGACATTTCATGTAAGTTTTGATTCAGCTACCTGCAAAAGTCCCCAACTGAACTGAACTTATAATAATAAAACTTTGGTCCAGGACTAGGGTATCCTCCATTCTGCCAGTACTGAACTCTTTCATAACTATTAATGCTTTCAGCAGTTCAGACATTTAATTACCATTTCTAAATGTTACATTATTTATATGTTTTTATTTCCTTTTACGTTTCTGCATTTGGGGGCAAGCAGAGAGGGGAGGATTTATTTCTCACTCAGTCGATGCAAACTGTCAATATAACACCAAGGGAAATATTATTAATTGGATGACTGTCAACAGGTATTCTGCTGCCAGTGAGACAATAATCTTCAGTAGAACAAATCTGTAACCTACAACCATAATCTGATTTTCAGCATAAAATTCTATATTTTTTGTACATAAAAAACTGGCATAAATGTTACCCACTAGCAAACAACCGTACAAGTATCATTACTTACTTTCCAGCATTCGGGTTTTCTTGTATATATCTGTAATAGGATTCCTCATCATCCTCTTCATCTATGTCATCACGAACACCTTTAATTTCCTTTTTCTCTACACCACCTTTGTTTTTTGTTCTTTTAACCTATAAAAAGAAAATTCCAGTATATTAGTAATTCATCTAGAGGATATAAAAATGAAGTAAAGACAACAAGAACAATATCGTCTTTTTAGAATGTAATAACCACAATATCAGCCTGAAGGAAGTTACAATATATAGGTTGGAGGAGCTTTGACTTATGTGAGGAACTGTGTCCTTCCCCTGTCTACAAGACACTGAAATGAGAGGAACCTTTTTTTTTTACACAGCTGATTATTAATATCCTTTGTTTTACGGTGAAGCAACAATAATTAATGCTTTCAATACAGGTTTCTCCTCAAACTGTGCATACGGAACTTAGTTTACTATACCTCCTGTTCTATACCAGCCATAAATGCATCAAGAGGATCCTCATCAGAGTCAGAAGAGTCCTTCCTCTGAGGTCCAGGGCTACCTGGAGCGGGCTGATATGCACCCTCAAAGCTCTCATCCTCATCATCAAAATATCTGCAAGGTAAGATTACATAAGAGATGTGATTTGAGAGTAGGGAGTGGTTGAAAGGGTGAAGTATATATGTAATTTACTGAGGTGGTTTGTACTCACAGAGAGAATGTAAGATGTAGAGTTTGCAGTGAAGATATATGGTGATGAAAGTGAGAGCACTGGTTTGAGAGGCAGTCCACGAGAGATGGATGAACAGGGTGGAAGAGTACATAAGGGAGAGAAACGCGAGTGGAAGGGTAGAACTTGACCAAGTGAGGAGTGAGTGTTGGGAACAAGAACTGGAGACTCCTCTGCTGTGGCTACCCACTTGGGGGAGTTCACAGAGGAAGTGAGGCATCAGAGCTATAGATAGAATACAGGACTCATATCTGCCATATACAGTACAGTAAATCCATGATATAACCAACCTGGAGGTGTAGTAGAGTGAGTACCAGTAAGAGGGAGAAAAGAGATGAGAAAGAAATAGACAATGATACAAAATGGTTAAGTGATTACATAATAAAGCATGGATTAGAAAAGGATGAAGTAATAGAACTTGTGCATGATAGGCAAGTGAGGAAGAGATTTACTCGGAGGAGTGTATGAGGGGATGTACACGCAAATAGAATGTCTCCTTTCACCAAGGTAATATGAAGGGACTTGGTCATAGATGCAAGTACTTGAAGAGGGAGCTGAGAATTTATTGGGCTTGAAAGGCAACAAGAATGTGAGTGTGACCCTATACCACTGGATAGTCTGTCCCTCTCTGTGTTTTCCCTATCTATCCCTGGAATCCCCCAACCCTTCAAAATATAAATAACAAGCTGCTTCCCATAGATAATGGCAGTGGGAGGCTATAATAAGCTTAATACTCTTTAATGCTCCAAGATCTATAGCACTCTTCAATAAAATATGTACATATCATGAAATCATTGGAACTACAATTAATTAATATGCACTTAAAATAAGGAATGCTTCATCAAACACTAGAGCCTTACTCATCCTCATCTCTGGGTCTCTTGCGTGGCTGACCATAGCCACAGCCTCCAGAGATGGCGTTCTGGCTGATGGCGGTCATTGTGTGGTAGCCATGCTTGCTCAGGGTGGCATTGGGAGGAGGAGGGATGGTCTCTTGTTTCTTGGCGAATGAGAAACCAGTGAACCCAAAACCTCTGCCTCTGTTGTAGCTCATTGTGGCAGTCTAGAAAAAAAAGCAATGATATAAATAATTATAATTTTAACAAAAATTAAGTTATTATTATTAGCAGGATAACAGATGAAGGGATAGAGAATGATTGGAACAGGATGAAGTACCATGTGATTGGAATTGTATTCACCATTACTGATATTCAGACCTCAAGGATGAGCAGGTGGAATAAAAGTTTAGCTGGCAACTGTACTGTACAAAGATACTATATAATACAATGCATGTAAAGGGTGTATTACCACATATGACACAAACTTACACCAGTAGTGTTCAATTATTTTGCATAACTTGACTGGAAATATTGATTACAGGGAAATAGGAAATAGGAGGGAGGAAAATCTAGTGTGGTTGCCAGTTATGTAATATCTTGGTTTGAAGAATATTGCTACCAAAAAAATACGAGACAGTGTATATCAGCACTAGGTATGGACCTATACCGCTGTTATAAGGCATTTGCAATTGAGATGGTATTTGGAATATAGCTATATTAAATGGTAAAATATAACAAACCGAGGTTTATATCATATAATCCCATTGTGGTCTATCTATCTATCTATAGCTCCGACGCCTCGTTCCCTCCGGGAACTCCCCCCAAGGGGATGGCCACGGCAGAAGTGTCTCCAGTTCTCCCTGTTCCAACACTCCCTCTTTACTTGTTCAAGCCCTACTCTGCCACTCACGTTTCTCTCCTTTACATACTCTTCCACTCTGTTCTGCCATCTGACCGGAGGTTTGCCTCTCACACCAGGTGCCACAACTTCACTTCCATACCACCTTCTTTACAAATTCCTCGCCTTGCATTCTCTCCACATGTCCAAACCATCTCAATGTATCACGTTTCACTCTCTCAACCACTCCACATTCAATACCAATTGCCTTCTCACTCATACCACATCTCTCATATACACTCTCATTACTTTCTCCATCCCATCTAGTAAGTCCACATGCTCCTCTCAAGTAACTCATTTCCACAGCACCCATTGTGGTTACATGTAAAAATTACACTGGACAAAAATATTCTTAAATAAAAAATAGCAATAAATCTGTGTGAATGAAGCTGCACATCTGCAACATACATTAGACACAATCCCCCTGTATTAGCAAAAACTATGAAAAACAAGAATTGCATTACTGTACATGTATTTGGAAATACATGTAGCCTAGTTAGCAGTCACAAAAAAGGAAGTTACTTACCAATTTCCTTCATAATTTAGTTGGTGGTCCAGATTAGGTGGTTTGGTCAGATAAAGTCAGGCTAACTCTAGAACATATAAATATTAACTATATTAACTATTATATATAAATATTAACTATTTATTGCATTATTTACTTGTTATACCCCTTAATCCAGCCTCTTGGTGGGGTGGGATCAAACATCATCAAAATGCATTGTCGCCCTATTATTTCAATAGATCAAAACAAGGATTGGACAAGGTCAAGATTAGTGGCCAATTTCAGCACCTACTTCTCATTTCTATGTACGTCTTCTACATCCTATAACTCACCCTTGTAAGTGTTGTAGATGGCGTACTATCTTATATAAGGTAAAGTTAGTAAATTTGGTGGGAAAATGCGAGGGTGGTCTGCGATTCGCTATATTTGTGTCCCATACCCTCTTTTCTCACTCTACACTCCCGTCACTTAGTGGTCATCTTGTTCATCACAAAGATTTTTGTAAATAGGCCAATTAGGCTACACTCCACCCACACATTACAACTTGAAATAGCCTATCACAGGTAAGTGCATGTCACTCCAGCCACTGTATCTTCGAAATTCTAATCACAATCATCATGGCCTCTTTCTGTAGTGGATGTACTCCTGTTGTTCACAAAACTTTTCAAACACTTACAAAAATGACGGTGAGCTTAGAAATATTAAGAAAAACATTGTGTGGCGCTTACAGAATTGAAGTGTCCCGATTGTGATAGTGACTTAAATTACGATGAAACAAAAAGTTACTGGTATTGGAGACAACCCTGACAACCCTCAGCTCAGTAGTACATCAAAATAAGGTGAGGTTATTATACAGTATTCTAATTAGACTGGTCACTTACTGGTGGCTAATATTGCAAGTAACTATGCCAGCAAACATATTGGTTAGGTTAGGTTTGGTAAAGATAGGCTCAAAATTTGCTACGCATTTTCCATTTCTAACATTTACAGCCAATAGTAATAACTGAAAAATGCTAGAAAACATGTGTTTTCCCCACGCAAAACCCCAAGGGCCCGGTTCCAAACATTCCCTCCAAGATTGTTGGATATAAAGGTGGACTCATGGAAACAAGGTAAATACTCATTTCCAACATTTGGGACTCAAAATACAACAACCCTTAGAAACTCTATAAGAAAAAAAAAAATCCTAGTAGCATTGGCCAGTAAATTAATATTGCATTTTCCTTTTCTGTGGCTCTTATTAAAATTTACCCTGTACTTAATGTACTAATGTACCGTACCTTTATAGAATGTCAGTGTAAAATGTAACGTGAAGCAACCAGACTGACAATGAAAGGTTAACTAGTAATGCAATATTTTGCTTATACGCTCACCTCAATATATTTAAAATATCGTACACTCTACTTCTATTATGGCATTATTCGGGCGTTTGTTCATAATCACAACCACCAATTCTTTTCTGTCAAATACATTTCTTAGTACATGTATATCATTTTCTCATAGGTTATTTCCATCGCAAATGCATAGCTTTCATAATACACATACCCTTAATTGACGGCCAATCAATGTGCTTGATTAATGAGCCTCAATTTCAAATTCATTACAATGGTTTCCCTTTATACTGAGTGTCCATTTGCACCCGAACGTTTTCGGTAAATACAGTATATATTTTTCTACCTTCATTACCCACTTATTTAGACCATTCTAAGACTATTTTCTGCTATGGCATCTCCTCCCTATTTCCAAGATAGGGCATATTCAAATTGGCCATTTTGAAATTAGCCTGACCTTACCTAGACCACAACAGACTACTGGGACCTAATCTGGGCAAACTACCGGGACCTAACCTGGGCAAACTACCGGGAAATAACCTTGGCAAAATACTGGGACCTAGCCAAATCTGGCAACACTTGCTACAAAACGGTACGGTAATTCTTTCAATAAATACCGTGTTTACATCCAGATCCAGGCAGTTTGCTGAGGTTAGCTCCTGGTAGTTTGCAGCGGTGCTAATAAGGTTAGTTTAGGTCAGGTCTACCTAATTTTGGTAACGTATTATAGTGTTTTTCAGATGAATTTGTAATTCAAATTTAGCGAAAAATGAGTGTTTTCTGAGATTGCTAGGGGGGGGGGGTGATATCTCAAAAACACTAATGTTCGCCAGATTTGAACTACAGATTCGATAAAAACACACTATAAAACATTGCATTCTTAAAATCTCGAGTCGACAAGACATTATCAAGAAACACATGTATATTACTCAATACGTACAGCATCAGACCTCAACCATGGTGTACACAACATTAATACACGTGTTTAATTCTCATATATAGTTAATAATGGTTATATATAGTTAATATTGGTCATATATAGTTCCAAATGGTCATATATAGTTAATAATGGTCATATAAGTTAATAATGGTCATATATAGTTAATAATGGTCATATATAGTTAATAATGGTTATATATAATTAATAATGGTTATATAAGTAATGACAAACCTTAATATTGGATCAGACTTGACATGTGGGCCTGGTAATGGGATATATTTGACAGCAACCCTCACCTCACACGGCCACAATCAATCCTTGTTTACAAATGCGGTAGGTGCAGTGTTGCCAAGTCTCAGCCACGAAATTTCCCTAACTTTAACATCAGTCTGATTTTTCCATTTTTTTTTTTTTTTTTTTACCTCAGAAATTCTCCATGTTTAATTAATTAACATCAGAATTTTCCTTTTATTTTACCTCAATTTCAATATCAGAATTTTCCTTTTTTTTTTTACCTCAGAACTTCCCCAACTTGAACATCAGAATTTCCCTTTTTATCTCAACTTCAACATCAAAATTTCTTTGTTTACCTCAACCTCAGCATCAGAATTTCCCTTTTACCTCAAAAATTCCCCAACTTTAACTTTAGAATTTTCCTTTTTACCTCAACTTCGACATCAGAATTTCCCTTTTTAACTCAATAATCCCCTGTTTACCCTTGAACATTGATGGTCTTTTTGGTATTTCCTCTGGTAAATTTCCCTGTTTACTCTTGAACAATCTTTATATATTTTCCCTGTGTGGACTTCAAAATTTCTTAAAACGGAGACATTTCCCTGCACCTGGCAACACTGGGTACACTGTTCTTGTAAGAAATGCCGAGCTTTACCCGAAATCATTACAAAAAATGTGCATACCGTGCATAGCTTAAAATAACATATTGATGTGTATTATTTTATATCTATTTATTTTAAAACGCTTCAAATACAGTATAAATAATGTATATTTTAAGTGGTTCAAAATTTATTAAACTCTGCTCACCCCAATACTATTCAGTTTTTTTTTTTAGGGTAATTACCTTAGATTGAGTAATTTGGGGCTATCTTCGATACTTTCTAAAGATAAATTATTTTTATGGTAAATATAAGGTAATTTGACGTTCATTAATTAAACTAGTGAAATAGGTTGTGTAAATGTGTATATTTTTCAAGAGAATTTGAATTAACACGACTTGACTGATTGACAGTTATTCCAAGTGGAACTTAATTAAGGAAGAGGTACAGTGTAGGTAAATCTGAAGCAAATGATTCCTCCAAACTTTTCCAGGCAACAGGACACCATTATATTTGTTCATCTGCCTGGTCCTGTTTCCTGGCATACTTTGGAGGAATCATGACACTCCATTGTACAAAAAGTAAATTACCCCATTAATATAATACTCTAACGAAGCATAATGCACTTAAAAATCATGATATATTATAACGAAAGAAAATGGATTCGCTGACTCAGATCTACACGTGTAGGATTTGCATTTCATTACAAAATAGATGTAAATAAATATTCTCCATTCTTCAGTGTTATAATTACGTAGTTCTATTCAATGTTGTTATTACCAGTGTATGAGTTACTGTGGATCATTATAGAGCACAGCAGTTTTATAGTTTATCTTCCCTTTTCTACTTTACATCATCATCATCATGGTTGGTTGGTTATTGGGACCTCAACGCCTATCGAGTTCGTAAAAGTCATTAATTAAGGGACCCTGTGATATACTCAGAAAATTGGAGGTAAATGACTTCTTCAAATATTGCCACGAAACACCACCTATATAGGGAAGGATCGAGCGTGTTTCGTGGCATAGTCAGGGTGAATCAGCAGAAGCCTCCGATTCCCATACACGATCACAGGGTCCTTAAG